>JAKSZT010054561.1:6155560-6184873 GCA_026826555.1 Tolypeutes matacus | reverse complement strand
TAGATAGATAGATAGATAGATAGATAGATAGATAGATAGATAGATAGATAGATAGATAGATAGATAGATAGATAGATTTTTTAAACAAGCCTAAGGGAAGCAGTGCCTTGTGATGTACATAGCTGCTCCCTCTTAATACCAGAATTTTAACTAAAATTGTCATTTTGGTACACTTAGTTTTGAAATCTATTTTGAAGGAGTAATTAACTTGGGCTTTAAAGACAAAAAGATATTGTTAATTCTAAAACTGCTACTGTTGCAGGTCTTCTAATTGTATCCTCGTTAGAAAGGAAAAGACCATTCTAAATCTTGAAGCATTGCCTGTGGATTGGTGTAAGTGTGGACTAAGGAAGCAGGTGTCAACAGCAGGAAGGCTTGAGATTCATGTCACAAAAGAAGCTTGACCAGGAAAACACAAAATGTCTTTAAACCTTAGAGGAGAAGCAGGAGTTTTAGTAGGACAGGTCCCCTTGGCACATGGTTAGTCTTCCTTTTCATTACACAACCTGACTAATTTTGGGTTAATAATCTCTGCTGGTGCAAGATCATGATCAAAGGAAGAACTCAAGCAACTGTAAGATCCACTAGATGAGATGGAAACTTCCTCAACACTTTTTTTTTTAATCTCATAAAACCCTAAAATTCATCTCCCTTAAATTATATCTATACTTCACCTTTTATAGATTCTTTCGGATTTCCATAAACAAGCCATCCATAAGATATGTGAGAAGCACCTTCTCTCAGTTGAGAGAACTGGTTTTTGTCCCCTCATTTATTCTAATAAAAACTAAAGGCATGAACATATCAATGCTTGAAATGGATGACTCAGCCAGTCACTTTTTACAAAGTGGATACTGCAGGGAAACCTTTGGTTGGTTGGTTGGTAACAATTTTAACACCTAGATATGCAGTCAGATTCTCTTTAATTAGAGCTTTTTTTGGATGATCTGGATTCCTTGTATGCTTTGCTCATAACCTCTGAAGGGGAAAGTTTTTTTAAAAAAGTAGAGCTTTCTGCTATTAATTGCTTCTTCCAGTTTCTGCAGTCAAAAAACCAAATGAAGTAATACTGATAAGACCAGTAATTTGCTATGATTCCACACATTTTGACAGGCAGAGAGAGGGCAAATTTTTCTCTTCATTTGTTCACAAAGGAGAGCCAATTCAGGAAGTGAGCGGAAGGAACAGTTAGATATGAGGTCAGGAGTTTGGGATTCTAATTCCAGTTATTTTTCACTAACTACTGTGTGTGCTTAGGTAAAATTCACTAAGTCCTCTGTGTCTGTTTCCTATGCACTTCCAAAAGAATGATTATATTCACCAAGACTAAGCCACCTTAGAGTGGGTATAAAAATAGAAACAACCCTGGGGGTGACTATAGCCCAGGAGAGGTTTAACAGTGTTATTCAAGAAGTGTCACAAAAGGCAGGTAAGGAATGGCCTAGAACAGCACTGCAGTGCATAGAAGAGGATAGAATATAGCATAATGGAGCAGAGGGCTCAAAGCAGAGCAGCAGTACAGGGAGAATCACCATACCCCGGAGAACAAGAAGCCATTCCTAGGTTAGTAGATCAGCACCAGGCATTTTGCAGACCATGTTGGTGTTTCTTTAGGAAAACAGTTTATAGAGACTCTGGGAAAACAACCGTTGAGCAAGTGCATAAGCAAAGGGTCCTGACACCAGTAAAAGCCTAGTGTAGACTGACATGGGACAAGAATAAGGAAAGACAGAAAGAAGACAGCAAGCAGAACATGGAAAACTCAAGAACAATGGAAATACCAGCAGAGCAAACACCATGCTCTTAGCCATCCCCACGTAGGGTTTTTACCTATTCCTTGAGGATGAATTGGAAACCAACTTCATTAATTCATTAAACAAAAATATATTGAAGGAAGAGTGGGTGTAGCTCCTCACTGGTTGAGCACCTGCCTCCCATATACAAGGTTCCATGTTCAAATCCCAGGGAGAGGAAGAGGGAGAGAGAGAGAGAGAGTATCCTATTGTGTACCAGGTACTGTGTGGTAGGTGTTAGGGGGCAGGGGCTAGGAATACAACCATGAGCAGGAACAACTCAATCTTAGAACTTACTCCTATTAGGTGTAATAGGGAAGACAGAGAAAGTGCTGTGAAGGAAATGAGCCCACATGTGTAGGGGCACCTAGAGCAAGAGGTTGTGGAAGGGACTGGTCCAAGCAGAGACAACAGAAAGTACAGAGGCTGAAACAGCAAAGCATGTTCCAGGAACTGAAAGACCAGCTCTGGAGAGAGTGGAGGGTGGGGCAAGACGCAGGGATGGAGCACAGCAGGATTTGCCTCCCCATCCAAAAATCACTGGAGGCCACTGAAGGGTTTCAAGCAGAGTCTGGTATGAGTCAAAACATGATCTTTTCATGTTTTGAAAAGATCACTCTGGCCCCAGTTTGGAAAACTTAGCAGAACAACCTATATGTGGTTTAAAGTTCATTGTGTGGAAGCATAACATTGTGCATCCTCAGGCCATATTTGTCATTCTCAAATGAGATTTTCTCCCTTTGTCAAAGGAGAAAAAACTTGTCCCAAGACTAAGAATGGGGCAGACTGTGTTCTGCATGTTTGTCTGCACTTGGTAAAAAACCACTGGCTGTTGGGTAGTTCAAGCCCCCCAGTGAGCTTGATGCCATTTGTGCTTCTTCCTTATTGACTGGAACCTAACTTGGGGGGTGAAGTCTTGCGATTCCCATTACTGGCCTCACTGCAGCCTTATCACTTGCTTCCTGGAAGTGTTGTTTTCTTTCTGCCTGACAGTTGGCATACCTGTCCTGCCACAGACTTGCTCCCTAATAACCAACACAAACTCGATGCTTCTTTACTTCTGAAGTGAAACTGCAAACTTTTATGCTTTTTCAAAACTAGATGCTTACATGAACATTGTTTGCCTATTCTATAACTCCTCCATTT
This sequence comes from Tolypeutes matacus, assembly GCA_026826555.1. Taxonomy (NCBI): domain Eukaryota; kingdom Metazoa; phylum Chordata; class Mammalia; order Cingulata; family Chlamyphoridae; genus Tolypeutes; species Tolypeutes matacus. The sequence continues at coordinate 6,181,934 of JAKSZT010054561.1, read as the reverse complement.
TCACACACTTTCTGGACCAGAAACCTCTTTAGTTACCTTGCTAATAAGCTGATAAATATTGCATTCTGCCTGAGATCAATTTGTCTAGAAAATTTTGTCAAATATCTTCTAGGAATAACTATAGTAAAAAAGCAGGTTGGGGGTGGATGTGGCTCAAATGGTTGGGCATCCGTTTCCCATATGGAGGAACCTAGGTTCGATCCCCGGGACCTCCTGGTAAAAATAAAGAAAAAATATAGAAGGCATGTGGGCCACCAGGCCCCATGCATGGGTGCACCGTCAGGCCCCATGAGCGGGTGAGCTTCCAGGCCCCATGCGCGGGTACGCTGTCAAGCCCCGCCGAGACACGCAGCAAGATAATGACATAACAGGAGAGCAACACAAGGGAGAGCCAAGACAAGACACACTGAAAAACCAAGAACCAAGGTGGTGCAGGCAGTAGGACGTCTCTCTCCCATATCAGAGGTTCCCAGGATCAAATCCCAGTGAAGACAGAAGGAGAAGGATGAGAAGAGAGGGCAGGAAACAGACACAGAGAAAAAACAGCAAAAGGGGGGGGGAGGGGGTAAAATGGATAAAAATAAATAAATCTTTTTTTTTTTAAAGTAGGTTAATAGTGGGTAGTGGGTCCCAAAACCAGGGGGAAGAAACATGTCTTATGAAATATTTCCTTAATAAGGCCAATTTCAGCACAGATAGATTACAATTATATACCGAATATGTCCAAGCAAGGCAAATTAATTAGCAAGATACTGGTATTTATGATTAATACATCATTTAACAAATTCTGCCTGGAAAGGTCTTTAGGCCTTTGTAATCATTTGTATAATTTGATTATCAAATTTTTCATAACTAGAAGTAAAATCTCATTATAAATGATTCTCCTTAATAGTTCTCTTCCAGGTTGGTCCCTAGTAGCAATGCTTCTGATCCCAGTGGGCAGTGTAAAAATATCTGGAGGAAAATACCCAGTTGTCCAATCTTCTTATCATAGATAGAGGTGGAAGAACTCAACCAACCATGGAACAATTCAATCTTTTTTTCTCACCCCTATGTTACAAATGACTTTTTCCCACTTTCCTCTCCTCTTCCCACCTTGGAAATTCTAAGCATTCCTCCCAGAAAAAATGCATAAAGAATACAATTTTTGATGCTTAGAAATTGGAGAAAGAAAAGGAATGCATTAGCTCACATTTTCCTTTCTTCTTCTGGGTGCAGAGCTCTCAATCTTAGGATCTCTTGGCTTCTGTTCTGATTCATCTCCAGGTTCTGTACCCTTGGTCACTGTTGTCATCTGCCTAAGGTTTGGCGAGAACCACATAGAACAGAACCACAGAGCAGAGAAAAAGCTAGCGGACCCTGCCTGAGCTTTCTGTGCTATCTCCTTTGTTTTGGCCCAAAAAGACTACGCTTAACTATAGGCTCCATTCTTGGTCAACTTTATCAAGATTTCTATGGGATTGCTAGAAATATATAATTACCAATTGTGTTCTTGGGTTTAAAGAAATAATATTCTCTATCATAGAGTAGAAGGAAGAAAGTATATGGCATATATAATTTATATATAGGCACACATATATATGTGCACACATATATATGCACACACATTCTGTTTATATATTTTAGCTCTGTTTTGCTTCCATGTGATTTAGGATTCTGTGCCTTCTCACATACTTTCCACTTTTTTCTGAGTATTTTCCCTTACAGACAATATTCAGAGATATTTTCCAATAGCATTTACAAGTATCAAGCATATCCCAACTAATTAGAAAGTCAAAGTGCTTTAATAAGCATTAATACTTTTCATCAAATATAAATGTTTTAAATACTGTTGGTTCTTATAATTATATAAATACACTAGTATTAAACCTGGTAATGTCATTCATGGTACTTTTTATTATCTAATCCCCAATAATTGGATCAACCACAAAGCTGACTAAGATTTTTAAGTGTTATTTAAAACCTTCTTGGTCACAGTGAGAACCCAGAGGACTATTCCACCTGACTCTTTGCATGAATTTTATCTCAAACACACACATTTTTTTAAAAAACTACTTCAAACAAACTATTATCATTAACTCAAATCTGATCAATAAAGTCAATGCAAGATGAATTCTCTCCATGCCATTGGAAAGAAAATATAGCACCATTATTTGGGGGGCGTGGAGAGAAAGAGATATAAAAAAATTTCCCCCTTGAAAATAATAAGGGGAAGTGGATGTGGCTCAAGTTATTGGGCTTCCGCCTACCACATGGGAGGTCCGGGTTCAGTTCTTGGTGCCTCCTGCAGAAGGCGAGCTGGCACGGCGGGCAGGCACGGCGAGCTGATGCAACAAGATGACACAACAAAAGAGACACAAAGAGGAAAGAGAATGAGAGACACAACAAACCAGAAAGCTGAGGTGGCTCAGGTGATTGAGCGCCTCTCTCCCACATGGGAGGTCCTAGGTTTGGTTCCTGGTGCCTCCTAAAAAGAAGACGAGCAGACACAGAGAGCACACAGCGAATGGACACAGAGCAGACAGCTCTTTAAAAAAAATAATAATAATAATAGGAAAAGTAAATAGCTATCTTTCAGATTCGGCAAATGGAAAAATATGGCTGGAATTTCTTTTACAGGGTCTTCATAAAATCTTGGTGTTACTTTATTTTTTGTCTGTTTTGCTTTTTTTTTTGGTGCTACTTTAAATTTAACTTTAGATCTTTGATACAGTTGATGCTAGAAATAATTAAAACACAGGTGTTATGAAATGGAACAGTAAATTTTCTTCTGCTAGCTGGTAGGGACTTCGACAGAGTTTGCCTTCTCAGCTACAGAAATCATTTGCTGTTTCCCCAGGACCTGGACTAAGCCCCACAGTTGTTCGTGTGACAGACTCAGTGCAGACACCAACCAGCCTCACTTGGTACAGCTGGAGCCATGGACAACAGGGCCGAGTCCTTGCCCTCCTGGGCTCCCAGGAAGAAATGTGCTTGGGCAGAATGAATGGAGTGCACCATGGGGATAGAGAACAAAGGGATTCCCCCCTTGGTGCACTCCCATTTTAGGGGGTGTCTGTAATAGTGGCCCCACATGGGGGAATTAATAAATTAGACATAAGCACCAAGTAGTCCCATGTTTAGGTGTCTATTGTTAGGGGAATTTTCTGAAATGCCACAGCTTCCCAAACTAGGAGACCTTGGGAAACCTCAATCCCAGGAGATACTGGCTCTGACAGTTGGTTCATCGCCCCAGAGACAGGCCATAGGGTCTTGCACCAGACAATCCTGCTTCTCTCAACACCAGTATACCGTTGTGTATTTTTATTGGTTAACTTTAAACAAATTTGCTCATATGTGCCTTTTCAGACAGATCCCATTATACATGTGACCCAAAATATATGGGTAAGGGGAAGTAGATGTGTCTCAAGTGATTAGGCATCCGTCTACCATATGGGAGGACCAGGGTTCAATCCTTGGGACTTCCTGGTAAAAAAGCAAGCAGGCGAGCCAGGCCTGCACAGCAAACCATGCAGCAAGATGATGACACAACAAAAGACAGACGCAGAGGAGAGTCAAGGCAAGACGTGCCAGAAACCAGGAACTGAGGTGGAGCAAGTGACAGGGTACCTCTCTCCCACATAAGAGGTCCCTAGGATCGAATCCTGGTGAATCTTGGAGGAGAAAAATGAGGAGAGAAAGCAAGAAGAAAAAAAAATGTGTGTGTGTGTGTGTGTGTGTGTGAAAACAGTAACATGATTTTTTTTAATCTGCTTTGAAACGGTGCCCTCAAAGATTCAAGAGAGCTGATCAGAACTATTAACAATAAAAGCCTTGCTTGGGAGCAAAATTATTGAGAGGAAAAAAACAATTTACAGCCTCTGAGTACTTCGCAGGATGTTGTTGTCCCAAATGTTAGCAAGTTGGTTCTTCCTTCTGTTTTCCCTTTCTTGTTAATAGCTTTGCCATCACCATAGCTAGAAATCATAAAGTCATCTACGCTTTGTCTTCATCCATCAGCCCCCCACGCATACACACTCATTCATCAAATACTATGATCATACTTCACACGTCTCTTGAACGTGCCCCTCTCCGTCCCCCTGCTGCTGCCTTAGTTCACACTCCCATTGCCCCCACCTGGGCTATTGCAACAGCCTCCTCAGGGGTCTCCCAAATGCCCATCTGTTCTCCAGAGTCACCAGTGTTGTCTCCATTCAGTTACCAAATATTTATTAAATTCTGACTATGAATAAAATTGAGTATTACTTATTGAAGACCCAAAGATGAAAAAGACACCTCCCCTTCCCTCAAGGATCTCACAGTCTAAGATGCAAGCTCTGCTTGGTCTCTCACCCACTTGAAATTCTTCAGTGGATCCCCATTGTCTGTAGGACGAAATCAAAACTTATTAGCACAGCAAACTTTGTCACTTTTCAGATTCATGGGCTCTGGCCCCAAACAAACTGTGTTGTCTCATCTTCCACATTCTGTCACCTCAACCCAGGTTGCAGCCATCCCAGCTACCTGTTCACCCCTCCAAGACACTCACAAACCAGGTTCCCTACCTGGAATGTCCTCCCTCTGGTAAACTCCTAAAATTCCCTTCAAAACTAATCAAATCTGCCCCTCCCCTTCCTCCTTTCCCTGGCACAGGGATTCCCTCTTCCTCGGAGGGCCCTGGGCAGTTCATCTAAAACTATCCTAGACCCTAGCCTGTCTGCCTCCCAGGGGACTGTAAGGCCTGGAGGGCAAGGCCCGTGAAACTTGTGAGCGGTAGGCAAGCAGCCTCAAGTGTATTAAAGTGTGGACGAGGGGGCAGGTGTAGCTCAGGGGTCGAGCGCCTGCTTTGCATGTAAGAGGTACCAGGTTCAATCCTTAGTACATCCTAAAATTTTTAAAATAAAAAAATAAGTGTGAGCGAAAAGGCAGAATGCAAGAAGTGGGAGTTTCCCCAGAGGAGGCTAGCTGGCTCCCTGCCTAAGGGCCCCACAGGCATTACTTTGGAGAATTCATCACGGCTGAAGATCCTCCCCAGCCGCTCTGGCTTACAGGCTCAGAAACTTGATTCTACCTGTGCACAGAAAGCAAGCCAGTCTCTCAGGGCAGCCACACACACTGTCTAACGAAAGTAATTCAGAATGCCAAGTTGGTAATTTTCCACTAACACCACAACGTATGTACAGCACCGACGAGATGCAGACACTGAGCCCCCCTACACGATTTCACTCTGTCCTCGCACGTGTGAGGCAGGTACTGTTAGTCCCTCCATTCTTCAGAGGAGGAAACTGAACGTCCCCCAAAAAGACATATTTAAGCCCTAACCCCTGGTACCCATGAATAAGACCTTATTTGGAAATAGGGTCTTTGCAGATATAATCCAGTTTAGGTGAGGTCACACTTGACTAGGGTGGACCCTAATCCAATATGACTAGTGTCCTTATAAGAAGAGGGGAACTGGGGCACAGAGACACATGGGGAAGACAGAGGCAGAGCTCAGCATTATGCTGCCACAAGACAAGGAATATCTGGGGCCATCAGAAGCTGGAAGAGACAAGGAAGGCCTCTTCCCTAGAGCCTCTGGAGGGGACACAGCCCTGCCAACACCTTGATTTAGGACTTCCAGCCTCCAGAACTGTGAGAGAACAAATTCCTGTTCCTGCTGTTTGAAGCCCCTCAGTTTGTGGTCATTGGTTACAGCAGCCTCAGGAAACGAACACACTGAGATACAAGGTCAAAGGACTTGCCCATCGTCACCAGCCAGGAAGTGGCAGAGCCAGAATTTGAACTTGGTTCCAAACAATAAGAAATAACCGCCTAAGGAACCAGTTATTTTCATCCCATGACAGCAAGTCTTATCCCTGAGTGGCAAGCTAAGTGGGAAACCAAACATTGCCACGGGTGGGTTACCTGGTGACTTGCAACGGTGTCTCCTCATTCTGCCTCCCCAAGGCAGATAACTCCTAATTATCCCATTAGGCCATATGACTCTTCTCTGTCTCAAGTATCATCTCTCGTTGGTTCTAAAAAAAAAAAAAATGTATTCTTTCATATTTAATTATATTTAGTGTCTTTTATTTTGTCCACTTATTCAGGAAATTTATTCAGAAATTGGAATGTTGAGCTCTGCCCCCTTGAAATATTGCATTTCTTAATTTAGTTTCTTAAATACTGCTCAAGTTTAGTGGGGTGTTTTTTGTTTTTGCTAATTTAAGTACAGTTTTTGTTTTGTGCAGTTTGAACATTTTAAGTTTGTCTTTTGTAATGATCATTAGCTTCATTGTTTTTTATTCTAACCTCCTCTCACTTGAGAAGACATAGGGTCCACTTCATTTCTTTGAAAAGAGGTTCCAACCTTTTCTGAATTCTGTGTATGGTTCCTGTGGTTGCTCTTTTTCAGAATTAAAGTTTTCTGTAGCTTCTTTGCTCTTTTTCAGGTGAGGAAACATTTTCAGGGAGTCCACATTCATTTTTCCAGTTTAATGCATTCTTTCTTAAAGTTGCCTTATTGACTGACCATTGCTGTCCTGAAAATTCTTTAGGAAAATGTTTTTTTTACTTATTTCAGTAGAAGTTGTGAGTATGCAGTCGATTGGGTTTCTATTCGCTCCACCATCTTCCTGGACAATTTTCCTACCATGTCAGACCTTCACATCCTCTGGTTCAACGGAGTCTGGGAAAGACTCCAGAGGCAGTATTAGAACCAGAAAGACAAATATTTTTTATAGAAACCTGGAAAATGTCCTTTTGCTCTTTGCTGCTGTTCAGGTTCAGGCTGGGCTTATGGAAGGGAGCACAGAAGGAACCACGTGAGGGCTCACCACAAACCTCCATAGCCTGTTACTAACTGCATTCCTGAGGTTCCTAAGCCTTCCAGGCATCTTGCAAGCAGCAATGGCTGCATCGGTTTCCTTGGCTATAAATGAGCCAGATGCTAAATTACTCCCAAAGTCTTTTTCCAGCTCTGGGTTTCTGAAACATTAAATAATATTTAAGTTGGAAGTTCAGACATTAATACACGTGACCAAGGTAGCCCACAGGAAAAGTGACCAGCAAGCTACTCGCAGCTTGACTTACTTAGAACTTTTTATTCCCACATCCTGTACCCCACCTGCAAAATGCCCACAAATATGTATTCCATTCACACCCACACACAGACAACCTCATTTTGATTTCCCAATTTGTAAATTTTTCAGCTCAACTGTTATTACACGTAAAATGAGCCCGTAAAAGGGAAAATGTGGGAACTGAATGGGAAATTCCTTCCTTCTGGACTCAGGGCACACTCTGCTTCCCTAAATCTGCTCCAGCATATGAAATACCTACCCAAAGGCATAGATGGCGACCCAAGTCTGGGTCCAGACTCTGCGAGGGGATGCCTTGTGGCCCTCTGGTGGACACACAGTGGCATTACAGCCTTCTCTCAGCCTTCGAAAAGGCACTTGAGCTCATTAGGGATGGAAGCCTCTGGTGGGTCTACCAGAGTAAACAGAAACCCTAACTAAGGGCCAGCCTATGAGCTGAGTTTTTGTCTCTGAATTGTGGTGCCTTGTGCCATTTTGAGGAATGCCATCTCTTGTAGATTTGAGACTTAAGAAAGCTAGGCTGAATTTCAAACTGTGTGATGTTAAATGGCCTGCATTTTTACTAGTGTTTTAGGCATCCCGAGCAAAAGAAAAATGTTTAAATTCCAAGTAATTTGGAATTAAGTTGCTCAGAATAAAATTGACACCCACACTTAGTCTACACTGTCAAAACCCATGTCCCAAGAAAACATTTGTAGCAGAGAAGTGAGGGATGAAATTGTTTTGACAGCCTGTGAACAAGAGGATTTGCGGCGCTCTAAATGATTGCTCAGTCAAGACTTAATATGTGTTTATGTGCCTATTCATTCATGCAAGCAACAAATACTTATTAGTTCATACTATGCCAATCATTAACCATTTGCTCTCAAGTCTCTTCTCTATCCTTCTCCTGAACACTCGTTCCCTGTTTTTCCCTGCCAACTAGTTTTCAATTAGAATGGCCAATGGGAGGCACCAGCAAGAGACTGGAGGTCAAGAAGTAGGGAGAAGCCAGATTATTTTTTCCTTCCTTCTCTTCTTGTTTTGGAGAGCATTTTCCTGCAGTGGTTCCAGCTCCCCATCATTCCACCCCTCTGTGGCCCTTGACAGCCCATCCATGGGTCTCATTGCTGCTGGGCAGCCCTAGCTTCTGATTCTGATGACACTGCCCCTTCTTCTGTCCTTTCAGCCCCCATAGTGGTAGCAGCTTCCTGCTCTCACTAATATCTGGTTGTTTCCCCAGACCTTGGCCTTTTTGCCTCTGTCCGTTACCTGTGCAACCAATTTCCTGTTTTTAATTCCCTGATAGAAATGCCCAGGAAGATTTTTTTTTTTTTTTGCAGTCTTTTTTAAAATTTATTTAGAGAAGTTGTAGGTTTTCCAAAAGTCGTGCAGAAAATATAGAGTTTCCATATCCACCCCCTCACACACACACACATACACACAGTTTTCCCTATCATTAACATATTGCATTAGTATGGTTCCTTTGTTACAATTGATGAAACAATATTATGATAATTATGCTATTAACTACAGTTGTAGTTACATGGGGTTCACTAAAGTTTGTCCTTCCTATTAAGCTTTTCAAATAACTCGTTATTTTTGTTGTTGTTTTTAGGAGATACTGGGGGCTGAACCCATGACCTCATACATGGGAAGCAGTTGCTCAACCACTGAGCTACATCCACTCCCCAATGAAAGTTGGTGTTTGTTTGTTTGTTTGTTTGTTTGTTTGTTTGTTTGTTTTCAGGAGGTACCAGGGATCGAAACCGGGACCTCCTACATGGGAAGCAGGTGCTCAATTACTTGGGCAATATCCGCTCCCCACCAGTTTTTTATTTTGCTTAATATTCTCTATTTGCTATTATTTCCATTGTTCACAATTTCACAGATTTCTGTCATTGTTTTAATATTTTCTTTTTCCTTTGTTTACTGAATTTGCCCTTGTTGTTTTTCTATTTTCTTTATTTGAATACTCAGCTCACTATTTTCTTTTTACCCTTTTTGGTCTTGATACTTGTATTAAAGGTATACATTTTCTTTGAGGTACTGCTTTATGCCCCTCACATTTTGACATACGATGTTGCATTACCATTCATTTTTTAAAGCAATTTTATTGAAACCATACAATCCATCTGAAATGTACATTCAATAGCTTCTGGTATAATCACAGAGTTGTGCATTCATCTGGTTTTTTTCCTTCAACTTCTCTGTCTCTCCTTCCCGCTTCCACCTGGATTGTGTACAGCACTCCCCTGGTCTGCAAACCTCTAGAACAGTTTTTCTGGGCAGTTTCGTCTTTCCTCTTGCTATTTTTAGAAGAGAGATGAGCCCCGTTTGTCCCCACGCAGCTATCTTCTTAGAAGCTCCCCAGGAAGATTTTAGCGTGCCTGGCAATAGGGATATGGCAATGAGCAAAACAGAGCCAGCTCCTTATCTCATGGAACTCAAAGTCTATCCGGGGACAACAGATATGAAGTAAACAACCATTAGTATGATAAGTATTTCAAAAGGGAAGCACAGGAGAACATATAGCAGAGGACTTTAACCCAGAATAAGAATAAATGTTGTAGTTCCAAAGGTAACACCAGAAGCTAGAAACTAAGAGACACAGCCCCACAAGCACCAGTTAAAACATGGCGAGACTTAACGCTACCTCTCATCCTCCCTCGATCGAGCAGGCAACAAAGGAAGTATCCCTAGCCAAGGGGGGAAGTTGAGGGTTGCAAGCAGGATTCAGTGCACACTAGTGGCAGAGAAGTGGGGATGGAGTTATTCTGACAGCCTGCAGGTGCCCAAGAAAACTCGGCTCTGTCTGGTCCAGCCTAGGAAAGGGGTTGCCCATGGCAATCTCCAAACCACAGGAGTCAAGCAATATCCACGCCAAGTCTGACTCAGAGAAAACTTTCCCAAAGAGTTAAGCTCCAATATTGCAGTATTTCCCAAGTCTCCTCCAGCCCAACACCATATGGTGGGGAATGAGGACAAGAAAACTGGCAGCTCCTCTCAGGAGGTTTCTGGTCTTGTCTTGATGAGGTCAAGACAATCTTACCTTCTGTATCTATCCATTGATACTAACAAATTCCAGATTTACTCAGCACCTTGACTCCTCATGCCAAATTACAAAATTTATATCAGACGGGATAGGCATATTTTATTCACAATTGCCACTTAAATCATTGTTGACAAGGTCTAAAGTGTGTTTTTTCAATAGATATTTCAATACTACAAAAAAAGGCATTATTTAAATGTATGGCTATTCCAATCCACCCTGCCTTGAAGCATTTCCTGACATGGGATGGGAGAGGGAAAAAAGTTCAACAGTCTGCTTCCAAGTTCACTGCCTATTCTAGGTAAGTATTAGACTTTAGTGTGTCTAATAACATTATAACTCAACATACTGCCATCCACAGATCTCTACTCTCTCTTTTGAAATCCAATTACACTTAGTCTACACTGTCAAAGCTCATGACTCAAGAAGTCACTATGGTGAAGCAGATGTGGCTCAAGCAACTGGGCTCCCTTCTACCATATAGGAGGTCCAGGGTTCAATTCCCAGGGGTCTCCTGGTGAAGGCAAGCTAGCCCAAGAGGAGAGCTGGCCCATGTGGAGTGCTGGCCCTCTCAGGAGTGCTGGCCCACACAGAGTGCTGGCCCAAGCAGACAGCTGGCGCAGCAAGATGACGCAACAAAAAGAGACACAGAAGAGAGACAATAAGAGACGCAGCAGACCAGGGAGCTGAGTGGCATAAGAGATTGAGCACCTCTCTCCCACACCGGAAGGTCCCAGGATTGGTTCCCTGTGCTGCCTAAAGAGAAAACAGACACAGAAGAACACACAGCGAATGGACACAGAGAGCAGATAGCAAGTGTGAAAACAATGGTGGGGGGGGGGTACAGAGAAATAAATAAATCTTTTTTTTATTAAAAAAAAAGTAATTATGGGGAAGTGGATGTGGTGCAGGCAACTGAGCTCCCACTTACCACATGGGAGGACCAGGTTTAGTTCCCGGTGCCTCCTAAAGAAGATGGCTGGCCAACAGATCCATTCAAATTTAACAGAAGACAACCTTTGAAATCAAACCTATTTTTACCTGCACATGACTATTTTGAAGGGTCCATTTTCTGGACAGGTCTCTATATGACACCCCCCACAGAGCCCTGTGGGGAGGCAGGAGAAGGAGGGGTACAGAGAGACCATTCACCAACAGTGACTAGGTCCCGTGGGATGAGGAATGGGTGAGGCAAAGGAGAGAAGATTCGCATTGTCTGCTTAGTGCCCCCAGTTCTGACAACAGGGGTAGAGTTGATCCTGCCAATGGAAAGGTAGGAAGAGGTGCAGATAAATAACACTTAGTTTAGCACATTTTGTAGCAGTTGTTTTCTAAGTGTTTCCATGAGTGTCCTATCTCCTTGGCTAGATTGTAAATACCTTGAATGCAAGGACCAAGTTTATCCTGTAAATCTTTAATATCCTCCAGTGTTTAGCACGGTGATTCTCCAGCAAATGCTTAATCAGCATATTGTTGATTAATTAGAATCTGCTTTGAGGGGGAAATGGTGTATCCTTGCAACAATTACCATATGTAATTTATGTGAAAGTCCTATTTTGCATATAACGAAGTTTAAAATATTTAATACTTGTATACTACGAGCCAAGGATCTCACCCCCACCCCACTGTTTCTCATAGGAGCCACCACCCTTCCCCGCTAAAAGTCAGACAGAGGTTGAACACTAAGCTAGGGAGCTTCTCATCTCATCACTGCTGTAATTGAGCAGAGCTTCCCCCGAAGACAGAGCCCAAAGGACTCTCTCACCTTACAGGACAGCTACAGATTATGGATAAAACTGTCCCTCCATCTCCCTTCCACCCCTGCTCTGCTCTTTAGTGTCAAAAGTTTCTCTCACCCCATCCCCTTTTCTCTAAATTCTATAGTCCCACCAACATTCAGCTTGCTCCTATCATTCAGGAGACCCATGCCCTACCTATCCCCAGGGTTTTCAGCTCAGCCTCAGGGTCATCTCTGATAAGGGCCCAGTATTTCTCTGTGACCTCGGAGCCTGATGGTTTCAGGCTGGGCTTCACAGGATCTTGACCTTGACGTTGCTCTCAGATTGGTCCATCAGGAGCTTGGATATCAAAACTTCAGGGAGAGTTTGTTACTGAAAACTGGCTTTCATATCCCAAACTCACATGAAATTGATTTATTCTCAAAAGCCAACAGATTGAATTTCAGTGGGGAATATGCCTTCCAGTGATGAGAAAAGGTGTTGTCCATGATCCATGATACTTCCTACCTGGAGTAATAATCAGAAAGTGGTAGAGTGAACGTGGTATCAGGATGGAGGGAGTCTGCTGGGTCTGAAGGATCCTTCAACCAGATCTTGATGGTGCTGGTGAGCAACCAACCACTCCCCACCCTACAGCCCACCTTCCTGGGGACCAGAATGTCCATGCCTTCCAGAAATCATGGTTCTTTCTCTGGGACCATGCTAGAAACCCTAGAAAATCTTATCGCACAGACTTCTTCATCTTAAACTTGCTGAGCTTAGATCTCCTCCCTTTCTATTAGTAAGTACTTCCATCAGATTATCAACGTATTTTTATTCTTTCCTAATTATGGAACAGATCCTACATCATGTACTGACAGAAAAGGAACTTCAACTGTGACCCATGAGGGCTGCGCTCCCAAGTCTTCACCAATAAGATGGATATCTTGCCCTTTGCTTTGTACTGCCCTCCAGATTTCATCTCCACTGTGCTTTGGGATTTAATGCTCTCTGTCCTCCTCTCAGGACTCCAGTGGATTCTGGTGCCCAGGCTTACCCCAAGGTCCCCACAGATCTGACTGACAGGGACTTGTGAGGCAGGTTAGAATAGGAAACAGGGAAGGCCACTGGTCTGAACATGGCCACGAGACCCCGCCAGGAAATCCCCTGAGGGAAGGCAGCTACTCGAGAACAAAGCCACAACAGTTACAGCCAAAAAGCCAGCCAAATACCCTGGTCAAGAGGTCTCATTTGAAACTCCCAGGCTTAAAATGAGTGGCACATAATTCCAAACAGAAAGGCCTCCCCATTCATTCCCTGAAAGCTGACAGGTGATGGTGGAAAGGAACCAATCAGGACAGCAAATAGCTGAGATCCCTCTTTAATATGGGGAAGGGGGAGGAGGAAAGGCCTTAAAAAGGCCTACCCTGGGGCCCATGGATGTGTACTTTTCCTTTTCTCATTTCTTAATAAACTCTTTACTTCCTTGCTTACCTTATGGCGTATCCTTAAATTCCTTTATGCAACATAGCCAAGAACCAACCCAGAACCCAGAGCATTCCGCTAATACTTGCCTACCTCTTTGCTAGGTCTCATTGGTTACTAGTGAGTATGTGGTATTTTGTCTTCCCTTGGCTTAACTGCACTGTCTTCAGGGGTACATGCAGAGCAAATCTGAATACCCCAACTCTCTCCATCCAACTCAAACCAATGGCCAGAGCTCTGGGCTAACCTCCCTGCCCTGTCATCAGCCCGCCCCCTATGGCTCTGCTGCAAGGCTAATGTGGTCTTCCTGTTTCTGATCATCTGCAAAAAATTAACAGTCAACCATCACGACCTTTATACCACATTTATCAACCTCAGCAAAGGGAAGCTTGGACTTTGAAAGCTATTTGGCAGACTTGACTAGCCAAAGAAGTTCAAAACACAGCCTAGCCAATTGTGTCAAAGTTGATGGCATTCTCTAGAACCATGACTAGTACATTTTATTTAATGTGTTATAAGTAGCTGTTCTCCATAGCCAATAAGATCCAGAATCTGGTCTGCACCTCTGACTCTGGGGCATCCAGAAAACTTTCCAGCTCAGTGAATTAAATATAAATAAACAGTGTAATATGGTCTATGACAGTGGCTTTCAACCTTTGTGCTCCACAGTAATAAATACACATTAAATGATGACCCAATAAACAAACACATGTACACACACACACACACACACACACACCCTACATAGCTGGGAAAAAAAGGTTCTTTGAAACAATACTGTCTTAAACGAGGATTCATGTGAAAGTGAGTTATTAGGAAATGTTTCCAGGGAAAAGAGTTAGAGGAATGAGGAAGCAGGACCAGGAAGAGAAGGAGGTCAAGTAATAGTACATACAAAGCCAAGTCCCCAGAAGGGTAATATTGATTCATTCCCACAGAGGGTCCAGGAGACATTGTGGGTTATACCTCAAAGTCATCCCAACAAGAGAGCAAAGAGCTGGAGTACATATATCCCCATCTCTGTCAGTCATTGGTTATGGGCACTGGGGGGAGGTGAGGGACATGAATTCTCAGGCACTTTTGGCTCTCCTGCAACACCCTCCAGCAACACGCAGGCTGTTGGGAAGTCAGCCGGTTTGCACAAAGATCGTAAAGGGATCCCAGTGCCTGCTACACACACCCTAACTAGTTGTTGACAAATAGCGAACTTTTCTGTTTCTGCTTGTCTTTTGATGCTACCCATGGACCTGAATCTCAGTTCAACCACTTACAACCTGTGGAGAAGTATGGTTTCCTTTGCAAAGATAAGATGGTCATGGTCATCTACGAATATTCACCACCTACTTGCCTTGATGCCTTTGTTCTTTAGTTCTGCTCTCTAATATTGTTTATTCTTCAAACTTCACCTTAAATGCCCGTCTTTCATGAAGCTTTTCCTAACCATTCCTCCTAAAACTACTCTCTCCCACCTCTAAATTGTCACGCCATTTTATTTGAAATTATTTTATGGCACTTGTCACTTTCCTCCTTGCAATATCTGTTAAAAAACTAAATTTGGAACACATGAACAAATCAGTGGAATGGGTAGAGTCCAGAAACAGGTTAAAATACATATGGGAATGATAAAGAAGGCATAATTCTCTCACCAAGAGGTGGAGTCTGTTTCCCGACCCCTTGAATCTGGTCTGACTTTGTGACTTTGTTTGATTACGAGAGTGCAGAAGTAGTATTCTAATACTTCCAAGCCTAGGTCTCTGGAAGCCTTGTAGCACCCACGTTAACTCTTGGAAGCCAGCCACCATGTAAAGGTCAGACCAAAAAAAAAACAGGCATAATAAAGTGTGGGAGTATTATGCAAACAATGCCAGGATAACCTTTTGGAATTACTTAGATTTCCATCTCACTTACTACACAAGAATAAATTTCACATGGCCCAAAGATTTAAACACAAAAAATAAAACCATTGAATAACTAGAAGAAAAAAAGTAGTTAATTTTTCATATCTTGGTGTAAGAAAGGTCTTTCTAAGCATGACATAAAACTCAGAAGCCATAAAAGAAAAGACTAATAAATTTGACTCCACAAAAATGGAAAAGCTCTACATGGCATAAAAAGAAAAAAATTGAGGACTGTGGGAAGATGGTGACAGACTAACAGGCAGGGCTAAATGCTCTCACAAAAACAATGGACAAAGAGCCAAAAAGCTGTCCAAGGGTCCTGCTTTGGGAGTCAGCAGACCAAGACAGTGCTACACAACTCCCAGGAGGGTGAGGGACAGAGAGATAAAGAAGCCAGAACTACAAATGTGAGTTACCAAACCCCCTTGGCACCGGGAAGGACTCCCCTCACCCACCCCCAAGATATTAAACTAGGGTAAAACAACTGGCTCACTGCAGCAGACTGAGAGGGGAACAGACATCTTTCTCCCTGCCAGCTGTTTCAAGGGAAGAGGGAGGGGAGATTAGGGTGCTTTTCTTCAGTTAATTCAGTCAGCAGAACCCTCTTGAAACTCTGATCTGGACATTCAAAACAGGAACACAGGAAAGCAGAGACTGAAACACCTTCTTGGAAAGGTGCATTGACTAGCGCCGTCAGCTGGCCAGTGTGGAAATTGCATGGACAAAAACTGCTCGCCTTCTCGGTATCCAAACCCTGGGAGAAAATCTGTGCCCCACTAGTGAGTCCCTGATCCAATTTTAAAAAGGTAAGCTGGGTAATTTTAAAGACTGAGAATAAGTTGAATCAAATGTCAAAGAAGAGCTGTGGGGGTGGGGGGAGGGGAACAAGCAAGAGAGAGAAATTAGCCATCAGAGTAAATTCACCAACATATTCAGATGCCTAGATATCATCAAAAAAGTACAAGCCATACTAGGAAACAGAAAGAGATGGCCCAGCCAAAAAAACAAACCAAATATCCTGAAGAGATACAGGATTTAATACAATTAATCAGTGATAATCACATAACTCTCCTAAGTCACTTCAAAGAATTTAAAGAAAATGTGAATAAAGAAATAAAGGATATTAAGAAGACACTGGGGGAAGCAGATATGACTCAAGTGATTGGGCCCCCATCTACCATATGGGAGGTCTCGGGTTCGTTTCCCAGGGCCTCCTGATGAAAGTGAGCTGGGCTGCGTGGAGATCTGGCCCACATGGAGAGCTGGCCCACATGGAGAGCTGGTGCAACAAAAAGAGACAAACAGGAGAGACAATGAGACACACAACAAACCAGGGAGCTGAGGTGGCTCAAGCAATTGAGTACCTCTCTCCCACATCGGATGTTCCAGGATCGATTCCTGGTGCCTGCTAAAGAGAAGATGATTCCATCACAATATTTCAAAAAAAAAAAAAAAAAAAAAAGAGAAGATGAGAAGAAGAGTAGACAAGGAGACACAGAGAGCACACAGTGAATGGATACAGATAGCAAGACAGCGAGTGCAAAAACAATGGGGGGGGTGGATAAATAAAATAAATCTTTAAAAAAAAGAAGAAGAAGAAGAAGACAAGGGGAGAGCATAAAGAACAATTTGAAAGCCTGCTAAAAAAAAGTAACAGACCTTATGGGAATGAAAAACAGTATGGACGCGATTAAAAATACATTAGAGGGGGCGGATGTGGCTCAAATGGTTGGGCGTCCGTCTGCCATATAGAGGGACCTGGGTTCGATCCCCGGGACCTTCCGGTAAAATAAAAAGTATATATATAGAAGGAGCATGGGCTGCCAGGCTCTGTGTGCGGTGAGCCGCCAGGCCCCAGGAGCCATGCAGCAAGATGATGACGTAACGGGAGAGAGACGCAGGTGAGAGACAAGACGAGATGATCTGAAAGCCAGGAACCGAGGTGGCGCAGGTGGCAGAACACCTCTCTCCTACATCGGAGGTCTCCTGGATCGAATCCTGGTGAAGACTGGAGGAGGAGGATGAGAAGAAATGGCAGGAAACAGACACAGAGAATTGCCCAGCAAATGGACACAAAAAAGCAAAATGGGGAAGGGGGAGTTTAAAATGGATAAAGTAAATAAATAAATCTTTTTAAAAAATTTTAAAAAAGTACATTAGATTACGAATATTCTCGCTGTCCTGATTTTGTGATAATCAGGGTAGGCTAAACATTTGCTATATCAGAAACCACACATGTGTACCTAGACCTAGTTTTTCTCCCTAGGTCTGGTTTTTAGAATGCTGGTGATAAACCAAGCCTGATTTATTATATAACCATCCGGTTTGGGAAAAGACTGTAACTCTAGGTATCTTTGGTCAACCTTAAGAGATATAGCAGAGGGGCAGATGTGGCTCAAATGGTTGGGCATCTGTCTCCCATATGGAGGGACCTGGGTTCGATCCCCAGGATCTCCCAGCTGCCAGGCCCTGTGAGTGGGTACGCCACCAGGCCCCATGCATGGGTGCGCCATCAGGGCCTGTAAGCAGGTGCGCCATCAGACCCTGCCAAGCCACACAGCAAGATGATGACATAACAGGAGAGCAACACAAGGGAGAGACAAGACAAGACGCGCTGAAAAAACAGGAACTAAGGTGGCACAGGTGGTAGGA
The DNA here is from genome assembly GCA_026826555.1 of Tolypeutes matacus. Lineage (NCBI taxonomy): Eukaryota > Metazoa > Chordata > Mammalia > Cingulata > Chlamyphoridae > Tolypeutes > Tolypeutes matacus. The sequence goes on along the minus strand of JAKSZT010054561.1, from coordinate 6,164,089 downwards.
CGCCTCTCTCCCACATTGGAGGTTCCCAGGATCGAATCCCGGTGAAGACAGGAGGAGAAGGATGAGAAGAGAGGGCAGGAAAGAGACACAGAGAATTGCCCAGTGAATGGACACAAAAACACCAAAAGGGGGGGGTAGGGTGAGGATGTAAAAATGGATAAAAGTAAATAAATAAATCTTTTTTAAAAAAAGTGAAAAAACCACCTCTCATTGGGAAGTGGATGTAGCTCAGTGGTTGAGCACTCGCTTCCCATGTACAAGGTCCTGGGTTCAATTGCTGATGCCTTCTTGGAAAAAAATAATAACTTATGGGATTCAGCAAAGACAGTGCTGATAGGGAGATTTATAGCCCTGGGATTCAGCAAAGACAGTGCTGATAGGGAGATTTATAGCCCTAAATGTCTATAATAAAAAAGAAGAAAGAGCTAAAATCAAAGAACTAACTGAACAACTAGAGAAACTAGAAAAAGAACAGCAAACCAATCCCAAAACAAGCAGAAAGAAAGAATTAACAAAGATTAGAGCAGGAATAAATGAAATTGAGAACAACAATGAAAAAACAATAGAGAAAATGAACAAAGCCAAAAGCTGGTTCTTTGAGAAGATCAATAAAATTGACAAAACCTTAGCTAGACTAACAAAGAAAAAAGAAAGGAGATGCAAGTAAATAAAATCAGAAAGGAAAGGGGAGAAGTTATGACTGACCCCACAGAAACAAAAAGGATCATAAGAGGATATTATGAGAAGCTGAATGCCAACAAATTAGACAACCTAGATGAAACACACAAATTCCAGGAAATGCACAAACAACCTACACTGAAGCCACAAGAAACACAGGAACTCAACAAACCAATCACATTTAAAGAGATTGAATCCATTATCAAAAATCTTCCAACGAAGAAATTCACAGGTGAATTTTACCAAACATTTTGAGAAGAATTAATACCAATCCTGCTTAAACTCTTCCAAAAACTTGAAAAAGAGTGAAAATTACCCAATACATTTTATGAAGCCAATGTCACCTTAATACCAAAGCCAGATAAAGATGCTACAAGAAAAGAAAATTACAGACCAATCTCTCTAATGAATGTAGATGCAAAAATTCCCAACAAAATACTTGCAAATAGAATCTGACAGCATATAAAAAGAATTATACATTACAATCAAGTGGGTTTTATTCCTGGTATGCAAGGGTGGTTCAACATAAGAAATCAATTAACGTAATACACCACATTAATAAATTTAAGGGGGAAAAAAATACATGATCATCTCAATTGATACAGAAAAGGCATTTGACAAAATCCAGCATCCTTTCTTGATAAAAACATTTTGAAAGATAGGTATAGAAGGAAAGTTCTTCAACATAATAAAGGGCATATATGCAAATCCCACAGCCAACATCGTACTCAGTGGAGGAGGATGAAAGCTTTCCTTCTAAGATCAGGAACAAGATAAAGATGCCCACTGTCACCATTGCTGTTCAACATTGTACTAGACAGTCTAGCTAGAGCAATTAGGCAAGAAAAAGAAATAAAAGGCATCCAAATTGGAAAAGAGGAAGAAAATCTCTCACTATTCACAGATGACATAATCTTATATTTAGAAAATCCTGAAATATCTACAACAAAGCTACTTGAGCTAATAAATGAGTTCAACAAAGTGGCAGGATACAAGACCAACATGCAAAAGTCAGTAGTGTTTCTATACACCAGTAATTACCAAGCTGAAGAGGAAATCAAGAAAAAAAATTCCATTTGCAATAGCAACAAAAAGGCTCACATATCTAGGAATTAACTTAACCAGGAATATAAAGGATCTGTATTCAGAAAACTACCAAACACTGCTAAAAAAAAAAATCAAAGAAGACCAAAACAAATGGAAGAATGTTCCATGTTCTTGGATTGGAAGACTAAACATCGTGAAGATATCAATACTACCCACATTGATTCATAGATTCAATGCAATACCAATCAAAATTCCAACAGTTTACTTTACAGAAATAGAAACTTCAATTGCCAAATTTATTTGGAAGGGAAAGGAGTCCCAAATAGCCAAAAACACCCTAAAACAGAAGAGTGAAGTTGGAGGACTTACATTCCCTGACCTTGAAGTGTATTATAAAGCTACAGTGGTCAAAACAGTATGGTACTGGCATAAAGATAGGCACATTGATCAATGGAATCAAATTAAGAGTTCAGAAATAGACCCTCACCTCTTTGGTCAACTGATTTTCAACATGTCTACCAAGTCCACTTTTCTGAGACCGAACAGTCTCTTCAATAAATGGTGCTGGGAGAACTGGATATCCATAACCAAAAGAATGAAAGAGGACTCATATCTCACTCCCTACACAAGAATCAACTCAAAATGGATCAAAGATCTAAACATAAAAGCCAGGACCATAAAACTCCTGGAAGATAATGTAGAGAAACATCTACAAGACATTGTAGTAGTAGTAAATGGGAACTCCTCAAAATTAAACACTTCTGGACCTCAAAGGACTTGATGAAGAGGCTAAAAAGGCAACCTACTCAATGGGAGAAAATATTTGGAAATCACACATCTGACAAGGGTCTAATATCCAAGATATATAAAGAGATTCCACAACTCAACAATCTAAAGACAAATATCCTAATTTTAAAATGGGCAAAAGACCTGAATAGACATTTTTCTAAAGAAGAAATACAAATGGAAAAAAAAAAAAAAAAACGAGAAAATGCTCAACATCACTGTTTATTAGGGAAATGCAAATCAAAGCTACAATGAGATATCATTTCACACTTACTAGAATAGCCACTTTTAGCAAAACAGAAAACTACGAGTGTTGGAGAGAATGTGGTGAGAATGTAGAATGAATGGTACAACCACTGTGGAAGTCTATTTGGCGGTTCCTAAGGAAGTTAGATATAGATCTACCATGTGACCCAGCAATACCACTGCTAGGTATATACCCAAAAGAATTGAGAGTAGTGACACGAACAGACATCTGCACACCAATGTTCATAGTGACATTATTCATAATTGCCAAAAGATGGAAACAGCCCAGGTGTTCATCATAGTTTGGATAAACAAACTATGGTGTATACACATGATGGAATATTATTCAACTGCAAGAAGAAATGAAGTCATGAAGCATATAACAACATGGATGAATCTGGAAGACCTTATGTTGAGTGACGCAAGCCAGGCACAAAAGGAAAAATATTGTATAACTTTGCTATTATGAACTAAATATAATGAACAAACTCATGGAGTTAATAGCTAGAATATAAGTAACCAGAGGAAATAATGTGGTTAGAGAGTAGAAAGTTGAGGTTTAATCTGTGCAGAATTAGTGAAAAGTTGTTTGGAAATGAAGAAGAGAAATGGTGAAAGCACATCACAAGATTTGTAATTATTAACACTAACATATAAGTATGATAGTGGTTTGTTTTTTGTTGGGTTGTTTTTTTGTTTGTTTGTTTTTTGTTTTTGAGTAATGAAAATGCTCTAATATTGATTGAAGTAATGAATGCACAACTCAGCGATTATACCAAATGCCATTTATTGTACATTTTAGATAAATTGTATGGTTTATGAACAAAACAATTAATAGAGTGAGTTGAGGGAAAAATACACCAAATGCAAGATAAGGCCTATAGTTATTAGTGATACTTTGACCATGCTCTTTCATAATTTGTTACAAATGTTTCACAACAATGCAAGGTGTTTGTGGTGGGGTTATATATGGGAGCTCTGTATGATATTATGCATGTTTGTTTTGTAAGTTCAAAACTTTTACTATATACTTATTGTTTAGGTATGAATGATATGCTTCAATAAATTGTTTTTTAAATAAATAAAAAAAAAGAACCTTGACTTGATGCTATCCAGAGCTCCTGAAAAGACCTATACAAAGACTGATGGATGATTTCTAAACAGTGTTCACAAACAACTGCCTAAATACAGGGCAATCAGGAAAAAAAAAAAAATGGAAAAACTCACCAGAAATTAAATAAGCTATATAACAGAGTTATGAAATTCTAGACAGAACAATATCTCAGGCAATTAATAACCCATTACATTTAAATAGGCAGAGATTGTGTCAGTCTCTGACACCTACAGTGTCATTGATCACTCACTGTTTTGTTCTGTTTTTAAGTAAATTAGTTGCTCATATTTTAAATTTACATATAAAAATTCATGTTAAAATCTAGATTTCTAGCATCTGTTTAAAAATTCTAAGATCTGGCAACACTGGGCTGGCATTCTTAATGACAAACATGGCTTGAACTGAGTATGTCTCAGGTCTACAAGCTGTAGTTCTTCCAGATTCACCAATCTCTAGACTCTTAGCCATTAGGCTCATGGTTTGTTGCCATTTATCATTGAGCTTAAGCCATCACCTGGGGTTTAAATCATTCTATGTACTGTGCTTAAGAGGGCAGGGCAGCAGGTAAATTCACTTTAGAAAAACAAAGCCATCAAAAATTGTTAAATCTTTTTTAGGTAATTTGACCATAGCCAACAATTTGACGTTTTACCAAAAATACAAATGTATTTGCACCAGACACGGAAAAATATACAGCCAAGGTTGTTCACTGTAGTATTGCTTAAAATAGCAAAACACTGGAAGCTACTTAAATGTCCATCAGAAGGACACTGGCTAAATAAATTATGGAATATTCACACAATGGAATAGTGTACAGCAATTTTTAAAAGGGAAAGAGAGGATAGAGTAGATCTATTCTATTATTTACTACCCAGAACATTCTCCAAGGATGCACTTTTAAAAGAAGAAAGAGAAAGAAAGAGAAAGAGGGAGGGAGGGAGGGAGGAAGGAAGGAAGGAAGGAAGGAAGGAAGGAAGGAAGGAAGGAAGGATTGAAGTGAAATATGTGTAGTGTGATCCCATTATTCCTGTGAAAAAATTTTTAAGGGAAGATGCATGTAAATGCTTAGGAAACTTCTGGAAAAATACACAAGAAACCATTGATGATGGCTATATGTAGAGCAGGTAGAAGCAGCATAAGGAAGAATTACTTTTTACTTTTCACTTTATAAATCTTGGTTTTTGAAATCATGAACATGTGTTGTTTTTATAATTTTTAAAACATTGATATTCAAATGATTAAGGCAAAAACACATTGGCTCTCAGACATCACCAAGATGGTAGAATGAAATATTCAAGTGCTCCATCTCCCCCACAGAAGTTTTAAACAACAAGCAAAAACTGGAATAACTATCTTTCTTGGAGCTCCAAAAAACAGTTAGAGGGTTGCAGTAACTGGACAACTGCTGTATCAAGAAAAAGATTACTTAAAAATGGTCAGATAAAGAGGGTGAGTGGGGGTATATGGGAACTCTGCATTTTCTGCGTGATTTTTCAATAAACCTATAACTTCTTTAATTTAAAATATATATATTTAATGGTAGAAAATCTTGTAGAGCCATTGCTGGCTCCTCTACCACCCCTTTCCCAGCTGGATGCAGAGCTGTTCCACACTCTTAGTGTGGTTCCCTGATCATTCTGGTACTGAAGGGAACAGAAAAACCCATGTACACATACTGGGGTACATGCACATCTGTACCAATTTGTCTGGTGGCAGCTTGAAGGACTGAACCATGAAATTCATTTCAGTCTCACTGTTCCAGACCTTGCCCAATATGTAGAAGCAGCCACAGGGCACCTAATCTGCTAAAAGAAATCATTCAAATCCAGCTGCCTGAGGCAAAGGATTACCCATTTTAAGACATACAATATAGCACCCAGGACCAGAAGGAAAGATAATTTCTTAGGGGAAAGGGGACATTCAGCTCCAAGTAAACAGGAGAATTCCTAAGGCCAGGCATGCATGCCAGATAACACACATGCTCAGAAGAGACCAAAAGGACTCTATGCTTTTGCCTCAGGCTGTTCTTTAGATCCTTTGTTAAGTAGCTATACTCTGAAGGAGATGTAAAGACTTAGAAAGGTGTTTTCTTCTTGTTCTTTTTATTTGTTTGTTTGTTTGTTTGTTTGTTTGTTTACCTCCTGGCTTTCAAGAAATGCTCAGTCATAACACTATCTAGATATAAACTTAAGGAACAGACATCTTAGTGTCTAAATTCCAGCAATAACACATTAAAATACCAAAATGTCCAGGTTTCAAAGAAACAGGAAGCAATGGCCCAGGCAAAGAAGATTAGAAACCATCAGTAATGAGGATCAGACCTGGGACATTCCAGCAAAAACTTTTTAAAAATATATGCCCAGGGGGGTGGATGTGGCTCAGATGGTTGGGCGTCCGTCTCCCATATGGAGGGACCTGGGTTCGATCCCCAGGACCTCCCGGTAAAATAAAATAAAAATTTAAAAAAAAAAAAATATATATATATATATATATATGCCCAAAGAGCTAAAGGAAAACATGGACAAAGCACTAATGGAAATCAGGAAAACAATAGATGAACACAAAGAGGATATCAATACAAAGATAGCAATTATGAAAAAGAACTAAACAGAGCTAAAGACCATAGTAACATAAATTAAAAATTCCTTGGAGGGGTTTAACAGCAGATTGGAGCTGGCAGAAGAAAGAATCAGAGAACTTGAGGGTAAGACAATTGAAATCATTCCATCTGAGAACCAGAAAGAAGAAAGAATGAAGTGAACAGTGCCTGAGGAAGCTGGGGACACTATCAAGCATACCAATACATGCACCATGGGAGTCCCAAAAGAAGAATGACTATTCAAATAAATGATGTCTGAAAACTTCCCAAATTTAACAATAGATATGAATATACATAGCCAAGACACTTAACAAACTCCATACAAGATAAACCCAAATAGACCCACAGCACAGCTTATAATAATCAAACTGTTGAATGCCAAAGATGAGAGAATTTTGAAAGCCATAAGAAAGAAGCAACATGTCACATACAAGGGACCCTCAATAAGATTAAGTACTAATTTCTTATCAGAAACCATGGAGGAAGTAAGGCAGAGGGATGACATATTTAAAGTGATGAAAGCAAAATATTGTCAACCAAGAATTCTATATCCCACAAAACTGCCTTTCAAAAATGAAGGAGAGGCAGGAGCGGATGTAGCTCAAGTGGTTGAGCACCTGCTTCCCATGCACGAGGTCCCAGGTTTGATCCCCTGTACCTCCAAAAAACAAACAAACAAAAAAATCAACTCTCATTGGGTAGCGGATGCAGCTCAGTGGTTGAGTGCCTGCTTCCCAAGTACGAGGTCCTGGGTTCATTCCCTGGTACCTTCTATGAAAAAAAAAAAAGGAGAGAGAGAGAGATTAAGACATTCCCAGATAAACAAAAGCTGAGGGAGTTCATCACCAGTAAACTGGTACTACAAGAGATACTACAGAGAGTTTTGCAGGTTGAAAGGAAAGGACAATAGATCAAAGCCACATGAAAAAATTAAGATCTCCAGGGAGGGTAACAACATGGATAAATATAAATGCCAATACTATTGCATTTTTTATTTGTAACTCCACTTTTTCCTTCCTACAGAATTTAAAAGACAAATGCATAAAATGTAATGATAAATCAGTGTTTTTGGACTCATATAAACATGACATTTGTAACAAGAACTGCATAAAGGTGGGGGGTTGGAGGGTTATAGGAACATAGTTTGTTTATATTATTGAGGTTAAATTGGCATCAAGGCAAATGAGATTGTTATAGCTTTAGGATGTTAAATTTAAACCCCATGGTAACTACAAAGAGAATATTAGAGAATATACAAGTTCATAGAGACAAAAATTAGAGTACAAGTTGCCAGGGGCAGGGAGCAGGGGGAAAGGAAAGTTAATGCACAATGGAAATAGGGTTTTTCTTTTTTTTTTTTTTTTTTTCTTATTAATGTTCATTTTATTTTTTTTATAGAAGGTAATTTTATTTTTTTAATATTTTTTTTAAAGATACTTAGATTACATAAATGTTATACAAAAATTATAAGGATTCCCATATGCCCCACCTCCCATACCTCCCACAACCTCCCACATAAACATCCTTCATTAGTGTGGCACATCACCTGCAATGGATGGGTATAGGGTTTTTGTTTGAAAAGATGGGACGATTTTAGTAATGGAAGGTGAGGAGGGTGCCACAATACTCTGAATGTGATTAATCCCATTGAGTGGTATGCATGGGAGTAGTAAGATGGGAAAGTTTATGTTGTATTTATGTTCCCACAATTTATTAAAAAGAAAGAGCAACCAAAGAGACAATGGCAATTAAATGCAATACATGATCCTGGATGGGATCTAACAAGGGAAGAAAAAAGGCTCAAAGGGACATTATTGGGACATGTGAAAAAATTGGAATATAGACTGTAAGCTTTATATCAATGACAAATTTCTTGAACTTCATAACTGGTAGCTACATCATAAGTGAATGTCCTTGTTCTTAGAAAATGTACTTGGAAGTTTTAATTGTTCATGTTCATGGAGCATGATGTATACAACCTACACTCAAGTGTTCAGAAAATAGATGATAGATAGATAGATAGATAGATAGATAGATAGATAGATAGATAGATAGATAG
>JAKSZT010054561.1:5919551-6155550 GCA_026826555.1 Tolypeutes matacus | reverse complement strand
TAGATAGATAGATAGATAGATAGATAGATAGATAGATAGATAGATAGGATAGATATGGCAAATGTGACAAAATATTAAAATTGATGGATCTGAGTATTGGGGGGAGTAGGAATATGTTGGGGTCCTTTGTAAGGGATTTTTGTAGCTCTCCTGTAAGTTTAAAAGTATTTCAAAATTAAAAATCAAAAAATAAATATTATGTTTATATTATGTACCTGGTCACATCATTATGAGAAAATATGCCTCTAAATAATGGTGTATCACACCTTGTATTACCAGTATTTCCCCATGGGGATACAGAGTCTGTGCACTGCAGAATGTTTAGTATCCCTGGTCCCCACCAACTAAATGCCAGTGGGGTCCTCAGTCATTATGCAATTTAAAGTGCCGCCATATGTGCAGATGCTCTCTGGGGGTATAGGTGTTACTGCTTCTGGTTGAGGATAACTGGTTCTAGCCTTTAATCACCATGAAGTCAGGGACTGTGTCCTTCTTACTCATCACTGCATCCCCACCATCTGGGACAGAGTAGGCCCTTAGTAGATATCAGAAAGACACCTGAGCATAAATGTGTAATGATTGGTAGATGGGCAGCACTTAGTCATCATGTTTGATCTCATTGAGCATCTTGTCTAAATGATCTTAATATGTCTGTGATATTCAGTGTTTATTGTGTATTAGACACAAGAATCAAATTTTGATCATTCCTTCCAGGAGTCACCTGACTCCTTAAATCACACACACATACACGCACATTGGAGCTGAAAGGAAAATTCGATCTCAGAGAAAATTAATCTCTATGAAAACTGTCTTTTTCCCAACAATGCCAGAGAAATGAAGTGCAGCTATATGACATTGACAGCAGATCGGGGTGTCAAGACTCACTCTGATTTCACATGTGGAAATAAGAATTCCTACCTAACTGGGTTAGAAATATTCAGTAAAATTTATAAAAAGCACTGAACACGTGGCAGCACTTAGCAGGTAAGCGCTCAATGAATAGTTGCTATTATCACTTTTTTTTTTTTTTTACCGCCTTCTGTTTGATGGTTGTCCCAACCCCACACCAGCCTTCTCACATTGCCCAATCCTGACTTGATCTATATGAAATGACTATTGCAAAAGGCAAGACAAAGTCCACTCCACTTGAATCCCTTTCTTGACGGCAGTCAGCCCTTGAGGAAGGTAAGAACATAGTCCTCAAATCACTGACGCAGTTCCTCAAGATAGACAGATGGTACCACCTCCACACAAGAACACTCCCATTGCCTATTAAAGTTCCCATCTCAAAGAGACACTCCTACACATATGTGTCTCCCCCAAAGATTCCCTGCCCTCTTCTCCAACAGACCAGAGAGACTCCCACACTTTTTATCTTCCCTCTACTCTTTTCAGTTCATACAGCCTCTTCCAAAAGAAACGGTGCCAGGGGCCAAATATTGACCCTGCCCAGACAATGAGGGGCCACACAATATTCACCAGGCTTCCAGAAAGAGCCCATTTTTTCCCAGAAACCTCTGCCCTTTGGGATGTGGTCTCCCTCCCCCTCCCTCCAACCTCATCCCCTGTGCCCTTCTGTGGAAGAGGCAAAGAGAGATTGAATATGCCATGCAGGCCTGTCCCTTGTCCTCCTGCAGGCCATCCCCCTCCCCCCCATTCCCCCATGCACAGGGAAGAGCACTGGGAAGGGTTCCCACGATGCATTAGCTCCAAACAGTGAAGGAGGAAGAGGAGTGTGACACCACCAGGCTCTGTTGTCAATAACTCATGAGGCTCAGCCTGAGGGGCACCAGTAGGAGAGTCAGTTTTCCTGGGACATAGGGAAAATTAGAGCTACGCTCTTATCAGGATTTGCTGAGTATAAGGATGAAATGGGGCTGCAACTGTAACTTCTCAGTTGAGGAATACGCTATAAATCCACTTCATAGCTGTTATATAACTTGCTATCCACAAACCCCCTTTAGAGTGCTGAAATCCTTTTTTAGCTGCTCAGTCAACCTACACATATACTAAATGACTCTTTAACAAGAAAGAATTTTATTAAATAGTGATCCCCAGAACTGACTTTCACAGATCAGGATTCTCTCCCCTCAAATTGTAGGGACCAACATAAGGTTACCAAACTTGCAATTTCACCAACTAAGAACACTTTCTAAACCTACCCATCTACTTTCATCATCTTTTCTTAAAGAAAAGACCAACACCAGAAGAAAAATTAGCAAGAGTATATCATGATAAAGGACTAATCTTTGAATTAAATACGTTTAGCTTTATGAAACTATTATATTGTCTAACTTTTCTCATTTTGCCTTGAATTAGTGAAAACCTTGCCATGGATGAGCACTGCTTCTCAGTTTGGCATTTGGGGACCACTGGGTTAAACCAGTTAAGATACTAGCATTTGGGTTTGTTGAGTCCTTCCTGTAGTGTACCATAAACCATCAGACTTATTAATTCTCCCAGAAAACCCAGGAGGGAGATCATTTCAGCCCACTTGGCAGAAGTGGAGACTGCAGTCTTAGACACAGAATTTACAGGTGGCTAAGACTTTATTCGTCTACTCTAGCATCCTCAGTCTACAAACCAAGAGTATGGCCTGTGGCAGCAATATTAATCACTATATGCTGGCAATAATTACTGTGTGTTTAGTCGTTTACAGTATATAAAGTGCTTTTTACATTCAAGAAGTATTTATTGAACTAGGCTGGAGGCTAAGACCTAGGTTCATAGTGACTGTGGAGTGTTTCTTTGAATTTCCGCCACTGATTGGGAACCCTCTAGCTACCCCTGTAAAGGTGGGGGGAGGACTTCTTGAGGTGGAGGGTATAAGAGTCCTGTCCAGCCCACACAGCTTCCTGAGGCAGGCCCTAGTCAACAAGTCGGGCTCTTTCTGCGCACTGGTTACTATAGCGATAGGCTGGCCCTCCAAGGGCCTGCGAGTAGGGGAGATCTTGAGCCAGATGAAGGGCAGCTTCTTTCTCAGGCTCCTCCACCCTCACCTAGGACCCTCACGTGGTGGATTCTGTGGGGACCACAAGCCTCACTCAAAACATTTGACCCCTTCATGTGGGTTGTCACATAGGTAGAGCCAAGCTTTCTTGGAAAAGGAAATCCATGTTGAGGTCCTGGGAAACAAAAGCAACCAATGCAAAACCCTCTTTGTCCCCCCTCTCCTCCCCAAAAAAGAGGCCAAGCAGGTGTATCAGGAGAGGCTGGAAGGTTGGTACGTCTGCGGACTCCTGCAGCGGGGCGGGCCCTACAGGAACCCCGTGTGGAAAACACATTCCCACACGGTGCTAGGAGAGGGAAAGGGGCTGCGGGGCGCAGAGGCCTGCGCCGACAGGGGGCACCCGCGGCCACAGCCTGCTCTGGAAGCCAAGGGCCAGCATGGAGCGTGACCAGCAGCCCAGCGAGTAGGCTGGGGGAGGGGGAGCATGGCGGAGGGGGGAGGAGCTTCGCGGAAGGCGGCCCGCTCTTCTCCCAGCCCTTCGCCCTAGCCCGCCGTCACCTCCTCCAGACCGCGCGGAACCCTGCGCTGTCTCCCATGCCATGCAGAAGGTGGGGCAGCTGCTGAGTGTCGGTGCCGCGGCGTGGAGGCCGGTGCGGATGGCCAGTTCGGGGATGGCTCGCCGAGACCGGCTCGCGAATAAGGTGGCCCTGGTCACGGCCTCTACCGACGGGTGAGTGCCTGGACCGGAGTCTCTGAGACTCCCTCGGTCTGGAAACAGGGACCAGCCCCTTGCTCTCTGCGCCTCGGTCGCCCCCCTGCTCTCAGGCCCTCAGCCCGGGCCTGAGTCAGGCCCCGGAAGAAAGGAACCACGTGGTCGGCCTGAAGCCCCGAACCTAAGTCGAATCCCCTGATCCCAGGCCCCTCCATTGTCAACCGTAGTAGTCACTGCTGCCTCTGGCACAACTGGTCACCTTGGTGCCGCCCCGATTGGGCCAGTCCCCCAGAGCTCTGGGCTGCCCCAGTTAACCAGCCCCACCTAGAGTCTGGGAAGACCAGAAACCAGAAATCCAAGAGTCCAGATTTCAAAATTCCTATCCCACTGCCTCCATCCACTATGAAAATATTCCAGAGGTTCCATCTGGGCACCCCTACAAATCTCCCAGAAGCCCCCTCCTCACCTTGTCAGGGCACAAGATCCATGTGTCTAGATTTCTCCTTAGGTCATACATTTTGGCCTCCCCTGACCCACCACACTGGTCTGTCCTGTTTCTTATCCCCTTAGGGCTTTGCTAGATGCCAGCTTTTCACAAATCTAAAGTACAAATCTTTGTGAAAATGTTAACGGCTGGCAATTGTAAAATGTGTAACTATTACTCCCAGGGGAATATTTACATTTTAAACCAGAGACACCACCCTTTCACATGCACCCCAAAACAAAACTAAGAATAGAATTTTAAGAATGGTGTAGACTAATAAAGGAGATATTTGAGGACAGAGGTTCTTTTGAGTGGGTCATGGAAATGGCTACAGCTACTCTTTGTCCCCTCAGTCCTTACGGGGTCTGGGGCCTGTGGAAGGTGATCCCAGGAACATAGGCAGATGAACTAAAACCAAGCTGAGGGCGATGACCATAATAAGAATAAGTAACTGAGTACCAAAAACATGCTAAGCACATCCATCTGCATGGTAAGAGCTGTGCCATTAAGCCTATTTTACACACAAGTAAAAAGACAGGTGGAGGACTCAGAGAGCTACCTGGGCAGTCTGACTCCAGCACCCATGCTCTCAACCTCTTCCCCTGTACCAGCTTGACAATTGCCTCTCTCTGCCCGCAGGATTGGCCTGGCCATTGCCCAGCGTCTGGCCCAGGACGGGGCCCATGTGGTCGTCAGCAGCCGGAAGCAGCAGAATGTGGACCGGACAGTGGCAGCGCTGCAGGGGGAGGGGCTGAGCGTGACGGGCACTGTGTGCCACGTGGGGAAGGCTGAGGACCGGAAGCAGTTGGTGGCCATGGTGAGCAACAGGAATGTGGGCACAGAGCCAGAAGGTGGCAGAGAGGAGCCAGCCCAAGCCTCCACCCCTACTTTCCTGGACAACATTGGGGTGTTCCAATCTAGCACTATCAGCTAAAAAGTAACTGTGCATTCTACACACACACACCAGGCCACCAGTATACTTTCATTGTGTGCCTCTCTGTCATGCCAATATCCTAAAGTCTGAAAATCATCCCATCCCAGTCAGAGAATCAAAACCACCCTAATGTTTCAAGTCCCACAGCATCCCTTGGGGCACAAAAAATCCAGCTGGTCCTGATTCTTCAGTAGTTTCCAATCTAATTGGGCAGATGAGAAGGGTAAATAAAATCACAAAATAGATGTTCCTAACCATGAAATAATACACAATCCCTGTTCTCCAGTTTACAGAGCAGAGGGCCCTGGGAACCTATAGGAGGCAGCCCACCTTGTTTCAGCCACTTACTGTGTGCCACATAACTGGGCTCATAGCCCTTATATGAGTTTTCTCTAAATCCAGCAACAACCCAGCAAGGCAAGGACTAGTCTCCAAGTGTACAGAGACTGGTCCAGATAAGGCCCATGGCCAGTAAGGAAAGTACTGTAATTCAGTCCAAACCTGCCAGGCTCCCTTCTTTCTTTGGCTGTCTGCAGGCTGTCAGACATTTCCCCATTAGCACAGGTTCAAACCTTAGGTTCCCATTTGGACCTTAGTCTCTAAGAAAGTGTCTGTCAGTGTCACTGTTGGTACTTGACACCAACAAGGAAATATGAACATCTGATGAAAGAGACTTCTCTTCCAGGCTCAGGGCACACACTTTATTCCCCAGAGTGGAAGGGAGAATCTACCAAAGCATGGAGAAATACATGATTGTGCTAACAAATTGGAAGGTTGGCAGAAATAATGTGGGTAATCTTAATTTTTTCTTAGAAGAGGAAGACCAATTTAGAGTGGGGTGAAGGGGATACTGTGGGGGTAGGCAGTCTAAGGTTATTTCATTTTTAAGGAACCATTTGGCAAATGCTCAAATGTGCACTGGAGAGAGCCAGGTGTGAGTCCGAGGAAACCACCTTGGCTGGCACAGACTGCTGGGTGGAGTCTGAGATGGGGACCTTGATCTTGAGGCTGAAGGGAGCCATTTGGGAGCCTGGGCCAGTTAGTGACTAGCCGTTTAAAATGTACATGGCAACTTAACATCAAAACCCTGCGCTAAAAATGACCTCTGACTAGGCCCCACCAGGTCCACTGAACCCTTCCTATAACCCTGGCCCAGAAGTGGGACTTGAGCTAGACCTTGAGGAATGGGTGGGATTGAACAGATGGAGAAGGGACAGGGTCCCAAATGACCCTACAAAACCAGCATACAGCCGAGGAGGGAGTGAAGGAGAGAGGAGCATTGTTAGTCCACAGCAGCCAACACCAGCTCAGCAGTGCCCATGGGAAAGGGACTGGGGCCAAAGGGGAGGGGAGAAGACCTCCATAGCCTCCCAAAGGAGTTAGACTTTCTTGTAGGAAATAAGGAGCCACGTGAGGTTCTGAGCAAGATAAAAATGGCTATTAAGGAAGTATAATCTGGCACTGGTAGAAAAATACATTGGAGTAAAGAAGACTCCGAGCCAAGGACGTTAGCTTGGAAGCTGTTGCTGTAATTCAGGTCTAGAGCAGAGGTTCTGGGACCAGAATGAATGTGCCTGAGAGATATTTAGTAGGAATCCATGGAGATTTTCCCAACCTGGTATTAAGAAATGAGGAGGTCCGTGCAGCTCCCTGCCGGGCGTGGTCGGGATCCGATGCCATCGTGGGTCGCGGGCTATGCCCGCTCGTGTCAGAGGCCGGGTGGAAGTCATCACCATGTGGGTGGTCCCTAGAAGTGGGAAGGGGCCCTGAACTCCAGAGCAGTCCTTCTGCAAGATGCCCTGGAGCTGAACATGTTGGGCCTCAGCAGGATTCCTGCTGGGAGACAAATCTGATGAGGAAGTGGATATTAAGAGTCATTGAAGGGAAGTGAATGTGGCGCAAGCAGTTGGGCACCTGCCTACCACATGGGAAGTCCCTTACCTCCTAAAGAAGACAGTGAGCTGATGCAACAAGGAAACACAGTGAGAGACACAACACGCAGGGAGCAGAGGTGGCTCAAGCGATGGGGCCTTTCCCTCCCATGAACCCAGGAACTGTCCCGGGTTCAGTTCCCAGTGCCTCCTGGAAAAAAAGGATGACGAGCAGACACACCGCAAACAACAGGGCGGGGGGGCGGGGGGAGGTAAATAAAAAATTTTTCCCACCGTTGAATAAAAAAAAAAAAAAAAGAAATGAGGAGGAGGGATAAGTCAAAACAGACTCTCAGATAGTTTGCATGACCAGTGTCAGAGTGGAGAATGATCAGACACGCCATCAGTTTGAGATGTCTTCTGCCTGCTGCCAGCTGTGACACCTGCAGTGAGAAAGGCTGCTGCCCTGAGGATGGTTATTCCCCAGTGGCCTCCTAACATGCACCATGAAGCTTCTCAAAGGCATGATGAGTGGAAGCCAGGTCAGCCTGTCTCACCACCTAAAAATACATAACTATCAAAACACAGAGCAAACAACACCTAATCACTACAATATAGTGATCACACAATTTAGAGCAAGACTTAGAAAACACCTGGGTGGTAATAAGTACCTTTGTCATTCATCTTCTCTGGTTCTGTCTCCAGTCAAAACCTGGCCTTCTCTCCCTCTCCATGCTGACTGACCTGGAAAGGGAAGGGGTGGGATGCACAGCAGGAGTGAACAAGTTCTGTGCAATCCACCATCCTCTCCCCATCCCCAAACACAGCCCATATCACTTTCTAACATACTCTATACATTTCCTAGTCACAAGTCTGTAGGCCAGGCTTACACAGAGCCAAGGCAAGTGACTGGGGCTTTGTCTCAGGACCCCCAAATCTAGAAGGTGCAAAAAAAGTGTTAACACTGGTTTTAAAAGACTGTGCTTTTAAATTTTGTTAACTGTACATGTTGGTGGCACAGGCATTCCTTCGGCAGTGTAGAAACAACTGAGCTTAGCACCTAGTTAGCAAGAATAATTAGTTAAAATGGGAAGCCAGCAGATGGTGCACATTGTTAATGACACCCCTCTGTGCTCCAAGTTCAAAGTCGATTGAGGACCCATTTGGTGCAACTTGCCCGAGGCATCAAAAGTGCCAGTTCTGGGCAAATACAAAGTCTGGTTCCAGGGCAACTTAGTATTGAAAACCCTTGCTGGCAGATTCTGTTTGACCGTTCATTACTCTGGCACATGCCTTCACCACCTATTTATAACTTATTAAGGAGGTGAGATGTTGCCTTTCTTGGCTTTCCAAGTTGAAATATCAGTTCTGCTTGTCTCTGCCCTGCCTCCAGGACACACAAAAAGACAAAAGGAAAGCGAGAAAAGCAGTACCATAACTGAGTGTGGTCCCCCTGGTGGTGCTCCTGGGCAGCCAGCTCCTGAGCGACTCCACCTCCCCTGCAGAGGTCCCCAGCAGAGGGCTCTTGCAAATTCGCTGTGCAAGGACAGGCCTTCTCTGCCTATTGGGCAGCCGACTTTCTGCCCCGGACAACCCACACCACAGTCCTCACCCTTCTCCCACAACAGCACTGTGAAACTTCCTTAAGCCAAACATGGCACAGTTTTAAACAAAAGGGTACAGTATGCTGTGTTGGAAAAAGCTCAGCTCTAGCAAGTGGGAGACCGGGGCTCTTGCCTCAGTACTGCCACCACTAACTAGCTTTGTGCCCTGGGCAGAGCACTTGGCCTTTCCCAATGACCCGACAAGCAGAGCTCCTGTTCTTAGCTGGCCTGAATATGTGAGAAATTAACTTCCCTGAACCTTCGGTTATATCACCTACACCTTGAGGATGTTGGATAGATGATCTTAAAGGCCCCTCCCAGTGGTAACTTTCTGTGGGTCTATTTAAACTGGTTTCTCCATCCAGGTAAGTGTGAGCAGGTTGAATTTAAGGTAATTGTAACTCATCCAAGGAAAACTGGACAGTACACACTCAGAGAAATGGGGCTGGGACTCAGTGTGAAAAGAGGAGGGGACTGGAAATAGATTTTGAGGTAGAAGTTGAAGCCATGAGAATGAAGACTTTCCAAAGGGGAATATGTACAGAAAAGAGCAAAGGGTCAGAGACAGCCTTAGAAGAAGAAGGGGGAGGGGGGGAGAAGACTGCAAAAGAAATAAGACAACCATATACATTAAACAGCAGAACTCAGAGTAGCTTTGCAGAAAAAAATTTCAAGAAAAAGATGGCATTTTGACAACTTTTCCTAAGAAGGACTTCTTAATCAACATCGATCAATGCACATCCTTTACTTACCTGCAGCCCTGATTCAAACCTTACTCTTCTCTCTAGGCTTTGAAACTTCATGGGGGGATTGACATCCTGGTCTCCAATGCCGCCGTCAGCCCTTTCGTTGGAAACCTAATGGATGTCACTGAGGAGGTGTGGGACAAGGTGAGAGGGGAGCAGGCCTCAGAGCATCCAACACAAGCTCAGTCTGATTTAGAATGTGTTTGTCAAGTGCAGTGTAAATGTGAAGACTCATCCCTATTTGTTACACACCTGGGGTATACCTGGTAAAGGGTGGTGGGGGGTGGCTTCCTCTCTCCCTGCCCTTCTCTCATTTCTGCTCCTTCCCAGTTTTGTCTTCTGCCCTTTGCTTTTTGCTGGCCTTCTTCTGCTCCCCTCCCCCAGCTCTCCCTCCCCCTACCCCCCCCCACCAGATGCTGGTTTGCTTCCAGCAGATTCCTGGCAGTTAATATGCCAATAACTAATACACTCTTTTTTTTTTTTTTTAACTTTATTTTGTACATTTAATAATTGAAAACATAAACAATTAAAAGCTAAAAAGTAAACACAGATGAATAAATACATACATTTCTCAATTAAATGTAATGGATACATGTAAATTTTTTTTTTTTAATCAAACAATATATTACACAATATATTTGGTTCATAGTAATGCATTCATACAGTATTTGTCCTTTTGTGTCTGGCTTGCTTCACTCAACATAATGTCCTCCAGGTTCATCCATGTTGCTGTATGCTTTATGACGTCATTTCTTCTTATAGCTGCATAATATTCCATCGTGAGAATAGACCACAGTTTGTTTATCCATTCATCTGTTGATGGACACCTGGGTTGTTTCCAACTTTTGGCAATGGTGAATAATGTGGCTATGAACATCGGTGTGCAGATGTCTATTCGTGTCACTGCTCTCAGTTCTTCTGGGTATATACCCAGTAGTGGTATTGCAGGGTCACATGGCAAGTCTATATTCAACTTCTTTAGGAACTGCCAAACAGTCCTCCATAGTGGCTGTACCATCCTGCATTCCCACCAACAGTGAAGAAGTGTTTCTATCTCTCCACATCCTCTCCAACACTTGTAGTTCTCTGTCTTTTTAATAGTGGCCATTCTGATAGGTGTGAAATGATGTCTCATTGTAGTTTTGATTTGCATTTCCCTAATCATGAGTGATGTTAAGCATTTCTTCATGTGTTTTTTTGCCATTTGTATTTCTTCTTCGGAGAAATGTCTATTCAAGTCTTTGGCCCATTTTTTAATTGGGTCATTTGTCTTTTTATTGTTGAGTTGTAACATCTCTTTATATATCCTGGATATTAAACCCTTATCAGATATGTGATTTCCAAATATTTTTTCCCATTGAGTTGGCTGCCTTTTCACCCTTCTGACAAAGTCCTGTGAGGTGCAAAAGTGTTTAATTTTGAGGAGGTCCCACTTATCTATTTTTTCTTTTGTTGCACATGCTTTAGGTGTGAGGTCCAAGAAACCACCACCTACTAGAAGGTCTTGAAGATGTTTCCCTACATTTTCTTCTAGTAGTTTTATGGTCCTGGCTTTTATATTTAGATCTTTGTTCCATTTTGAGTTGATTCTTGTATAGGGGGTGAGATAGGGGTCCTCTTTCATTCTTTTGGTTATAGATATCCAGTTCTCCCAACACCATTTGTTGAAGAGACAGTTTTTTCCCATCAGCGGGGGCTTGGTAGGTTTGTCAAAAACCAGTTGACTGATAGGTGAGGGTATATTTCTGGATTCTCAATTCTATTCCACTGATCGATATGTTTATCTTTATGCCAGTACCATGCTGTTTTGACCACTGTAGCTTTGTAATATGTTTCAAGGTCAGGCAGTGAAATTCCTCCCACATTGCTCTTCTTTTTTAGAATACTTTTGGCTATTCGGGTGCACTTACCCTTCCAGATGAATTTGGTAATTGCCTTCTCTAGTTCTGTAAAGTAAGCTGTTGGGATTTTGATTAGTATTGCATTGAATCTATAAATCAGTTTGGGCAAGATTGACATCTTCACGATATTTATTCTTCCAATCCATGAACACGGAATGTCTTTCCATGTGTTTAGGTCTTTTTTAATTTCTTTTAGCATTGTTTTGTAGTTTTCTGCATATAGGTCCTGTACTTCCTTGATTAAATTAACTCCTAGGTATTTGAGTCTTTTTGTTGCTATTGAAAATGGAATTTTCCTCCTGATTTCCTCCTCAGATTGTTCAGTACTAGTGTACAAAAACATTACTGATTTTTGCGTGTTGATCTTATATCCTGCCACTTTGCTGAACTCATTTATTAGTTCAAGTAGCTTTGTTGTGGATACTTCAGGGTTTTCTAAATACAGGATCATGTCATCCGCAAACAGTGAGAGTTTTACTTCCTCTTTTCCTATTTGGACGCCTTTAATTTTTTTTGTCTTGTCTAATTGCCCTCGCTAGAACTTCTAGTACACTGTTGAATAACAATGGTGACAGTGGGCATCCTTGTCTTGTTCCTGATCTTAGGGGGAAAGCTTTCAACCTTTCCCCATTGAGTATGATGTTGGCTGTGGGTTTTTCATATATGCCTTTTATCATATTGAGGAATTTTCCTTTTATTCCTATCTTTTGAAGTATTTTTATCAAAAAAGGATATTGGATTTTGTCGAATCCCTTTTCTGCATCTATTGAGATGATCATGTGGTTTTTTTCCTTCAATTTGTTAATGTGGTGTATTACATTGATTGATTTTCTTATGTTGAACCAGCCTTGCATGCCAGGAATAAATCCCACTTCATCGTGATGGATAAGTCTTTTGATATGCTGTTGGATTCGATTTGCAAGTATTTTGTTGAGAATTTTTGCATCTATGTTCATGAGAGAGATTGGTCTGTAATTTTCTTTTCTTGTGGAATCTTTATCTGGCTTTGGTATTAGGGTGATGTTGGCTTCATAAAATGTGTTGGGTAATTTTCCACCCTCTTCAATTTTTTGGAACAGTTTAAACAGGATTGGTGTTAATTCTTTTAGAAATGCTTGGTAGAATTCACCTGTGAAGCCATCTGGTCCTGGACTTTTCTTTGCTGGGAGATTTTTGATGACGGATTCAATCTCCTTAATTGTGATTGGTTTAGTAAGTTCTTGTATTTCTTGTTGTGTCAGTGTAGGTTGGTTATGAGTTTCTAGAAATTTGTCCATTTCATCCAGGTTGTCTAGTTTGTTGGCATAGAGTTTCTCATAATATCCTCTTATGATTCTTTTTATTTCTGTGAGGTCATTTGTAATTTCCCCCCTTTCATTTCTGATTGTATTTATTTGCTTTTTGATTTTTTTTCTTTGTTAGTCTAGCGAGGGGTTTGTCAATTTTATTGATCTTCTCAAAGAACCAGCTTTTGGTTTTGTTAATTTTCTCTATTGCTTTTCTGTTCTCATTTTCATTTATTTCCTCTCTAATCTTTATAATTTATTTCCTTCTTTTTACTTTGGGATTGGTTTGCTGTTCTTTTTCTAGTTTCTCAAGTTGTTCACTTAAATCTTTGAGTTTAGCTCTTTCTTGTTTCTTAATATAGGCATTTAGGGCTATAAATTTCTCTCTCAAGACTGCCTTTGCTGTATCCCATAAGTTTTGATACGTTGTGTTCTCATTTTCATTTGTCTCAATATATTTACTGATTTCACTTGCAATTTCTTCTCTGACCCACTGAATATTTAGGAGTATGTTGTTCAGTCTCCACACATTTGCAAATTTCCTTTTTTCCTGTCTGTTACTGATTTCTAGTTTCATTCCAGTATGATCTGAGAAGGTGCTTTGTATAATTTCAATCTTTTTATATTTATTGAGAGCTGTATTGTGACCTAACATGTGGTCTATCCTGGAGAAAGATTCATGGGCACTTGAGAAGAATGTATAACCCACTGAGTTTGGATGCAGTGTTCTGTATATGTCTGTTAGGTCTAACTTGTTTATCATATTGTTCAAGTTCTCTGTTTCCTTGTTGATCTTCTGTCTAGTTGTTCTATCTAATGATGTGAGAGGGGTGTTGAAGTCCCCAACGATTATTGTAGAAATGTCTATTTCTCCCTTCAGTTTTGCCAGAGTTTGTCTCATATATTTTGGGGCACCCTGGTTAGGTGCGTAGATATTTATGACTGTTATATCTTCCTGGAGGATCGTCCCTTTTATTAATATATAATGGCCTTCCGCATCTCTTATCACTTTTTTGCATTTGAAATCTGTTTTGTCTGATATTAGTATAGCTACCCCTGCTCTTTTCTGTTTACTATTCGCATGGAGTATCTTTTTCCAACCTTTTACTTTCAGCCAGCTTGTATCCTTGGGTCTGAGATGAGTTTCTTGTAAGCAGCATATGGATGGCTCATGTTTTTTTATCCATTCTGTCAGCCTGTATCTTTTGACTGGGGAATTTAATCCATTCACATTCAATGATATTACTGAAAATGCACTATTTATTTCCTCCATTTTATTCTTTGATTTTCATATGTCATCTTATTTTTGTCTCTCTTTTTACTCTTTTGGTTATCCTTTCTGCTTTTCTTTCTTCTTTCTCCAAGCCTCTCTCTCCTGTCTTTTTCTTTCAGGTTCTAAGGCTTCCTTTAATATTTCCTGCAAAGGTGGATTCTTTTTTGCAAACTCTCTTAGGTTCTGTTTGTTTGTGAATACTTTATATTCACCTTCATATTTGAAGGACAGTTTTGCTGGATAAAGAATTCTCAGCTGGCAGTTTTTCTCTTTCAGTTTCCTAATTGTATCATACCACTGTCTTCTCGCCTCCATGGTTTCTGAAGAGAAATCTGCACTAAGTCTTACTGGATGTCCTTTGTACATGATCGTTTGCTTCTCTCTTGCTGCTCTGAGAATTTTCTCTTTATCTTTTACATTTGGCATTCTGAATAATATGTGTCTTGGCGTAGGTCTATTTGGATTTATTCTTATTGGGGTACGGTGTGCTTCTTGGACATGTAAGTTCATTTCTTTCGTGAGAGTTGGGAAATTTTCAGCTATTATTTCCTCAAATACTCTTTCTGCCCCTTTTCCTTTCTCTTCTCCTTCTGGAACTCCCATGACACGTATGTTCTTGCGTTTTGTGTTGTTATTCAACTCTCTGAGCCCCTACTCAATTTTTTCTATTCTTTTCTCTCTCTGTTCTTTTCTCTCTTCAATTTTAGCTGCTCTGTCTTCAGTATCACTTATTCTTTCTTCTATCATTTAGAGTCTGCTGTTGTATGCTTCAAATGTATTTTTGACTTCACCTATTGTGTCTTTCATTCCCATGAACTCCGTTACTTTTCTGTTCTGGATTTCAAATTCTTCTTTGCGTTTGTTCAATGACTTCTTGATGTCATTGATCTCTTTAACTATATTCTCTTTCATCTCATTAATTTGATTTTGGAAATTTGTGCTCATCTCACTGATTAGTTCTCTCAAATTCTGCATCTCTTCTGGGACTTTGCTGTTTTCCTTTTCTTGGGCCATGTCTTCTATTTTCTTAGTATGGCTTGTAATTTTTTGCTGGTGCTTAGGCATCTAGTTAGTTTGTATTTTACTTAGATGCTCTATCTCTTTCTCTTTTATGGGGTTTTAGTGGCAGGAGGCTGTGAGTTACCACAGCTCTTTGATTTTTGGCTCAACCTTGATTGTTAGGATTGTTCTGCTGGTTGCTCAAAACTGGGCACTGGACCCAGTAATTGGTTGTAGAGTCGTTTCCTAGGGCCTTGGGCAGGGAGGCTATAGAGGCCAGGAAAAGCCTCTCTTACTTATTAATTTTCTTATGTGCACTTCCTTTGTCTGCCAGGAGATGGCGCTTGATAGCAGCTCTCAATTCAATGCCTGGTGGGAGCGTATTTGTTGTGACACAGACCAGATCAATGTGATAGAGCTTCCTGTCTGGGGGCTAGGAGCCCTGTGATTCAAACTTTCTGAGACAGTTCTCCAGACCTCTCTCGTAGCAACCCCCTTTTCCCAGCTAGGAAGTATTTCCACTCCCTTCTGAATCCTCAACAATCAGTCCCTGTTAGTAGAGGAGGAGATTGGGAGGTTTGTATATTTAGCCCCTTACAGGCTCCAAGGCAAACAATGGCGCAGCCCCACCCAGCCTGGAAGAGCTTATGGGACAGGGCAGACCAAACCCGGAAGTCAAAAGCAGGGTCAGCCCCAGGCTCTCTCTCCCGTCTCCCGTGGAGTCCTCAACAATTAGTCCAGGCTAGAAGAGAGGGAGGTTGCGAAGGTCAGATTTCTCCAGTCCTTTCTAGGCTCCCAGGGCAAACCACCGTGTGGAAGGGTCCGTGGGGCTCGCTCCGCAGCCCAAATTTCAGGTCAGAACCTGAGTTCTGTGTCCCACTCTCTCCCCTTTCCGGGAGTGGAAGATCCCTGAAGCGACCTTTGTCTGTGGTCACAGGCCCAGAGGCCCCAGAATTCTGAAGAGTGTGGGGGAGGGTGCCGGCAGCAGCAGAAGCTGCTACTTGCAACTCACAGTTCTGTTGTTGCGATTTCCCTCTTCTGTCCCTCTCTCCTCTGGGTGGTGTGCAGCCTTCACCTGCTGTCCTAAACCCTAGAAGATCTTTTTCGGGGCTGTTTCAGCTTGTCCTCTAGCTATTTTTCTGGAGAAGAGATTCCCGTGTCTTACTAGTCCGCCATCTTCCCGGCCTAATACACTCTAAAACTAGCACACCCACCCATCCCCTTTTCTGCTCCCTAAAAAGAATGTTTTTTCATTGGTTAGAAAACTTTCATAGCTTATAGTTAAGTGAAATACCAAATTTGGTGAAATGACCAAAGTTGCCACTGTAAAACACACAGCCTTTGAAAATGATCTGGAAATTTTTCTTCTTAACTGCAATGTCAAGAAAATCTGAGACCCAGATATCTAAATTTAAGCTCTGATATAATGATTTTTATGTGACTGTGTATAATCTACATTATATTTATACTATATTTCACACATCTACATTCTTTAATTACAAAGCCATGATTAAAATATTTGTCTTTGTTTACTAAGGTTAATATTCCCACATGATTTGGAAATGCTGAATTTTTCATGATCTCCCATGGTTTTGTTTTTTACTCTGATGTCAGTAATTTCCCAATATTGAAGTTTAAGAGCACAAAAATATTATAGTTTGTTTATCAGTGTTTCACAGGTATAAAGACCACAGTGCCAAAATGTTTTTCAGTGAGCCAGTTCCTGATTCTGGTATTCCTTAAATAGAGAATCTTTCATAATTCTCTGTTCATCTTTCATGAATAATCTGCAGAGAAACCGTATGAAAATCAGTTTTTCAAACCAAGTAATTTTTCTTTTTAGTTTGCCATCTTTTAAAATATCACATCCCATCTAATCTAAATGCAATGGTTGATCACTTAATTAAATGCTATATTTAAAAAAAAGAGAAGGACAGTTGGGGAAATTTTATATGGACAGCATATTAGATAAGATTATTATCATCAATGTTAAATTCCATGGGTGTGATCATTGTATTGTGGTTGTGTAAGAGAACGTACTTATTCTTAGGAAATATATACTACAGTATTTAGGGATAGAGCATTACTATGTCTGCAACTTACCTTCAGTGGTTCAGGGGGAAAAAAAACTGTATAGAAGGATAGATAGGGCAAAGGGGGCAAAATGTGAACAACAGGTAAATCTATGTAAAAGATATCTGGATATTCATTGTACTATAACTCCAACTTTCCTGTAAGGTTGGAATTTTTCAACATAAGAGGTCAGCATGGGGCTGTGAGAGAGTGGGAAGAAAAGGGTGGAATATCCCAGCTGCTAAAACAAATCCATATGATGGGTTGGCTTAAATGACAGGAATTTATTGGCTCACGGTTTTGAGGCTAGGAGAGGTCCATAATTGAGACATCAGCAAGGCAATGCTTTCTCCCTGAAGACGGTAGTGTTCTGGCAGGCTGGTTGGCTGCAATCCTTGGTCCCTAGCTTTTCTGTTGCATGGCAAAACACATGGCGGCGTCTTCTCCTTTCTCTTCCCATTTCTGTTGACTTCCACCTTCTGGCTGCTCCCCTAATTAAGCATATTGAATTGAGTCTCACTCTCATTCAGTTTGGATGCATCTTAACTGATAATATCTTCAAAGGTCCTATTTACAAATGGGTTCACACCCACAGGACCAGGGTTTGGGACCTGAACATGCCTTTTGTGGGGTACAATCCAAAACCAGCAGTGCCTACAACAACAAAAAAGTGTTAGACATTTGTTTTAAATCGCAGACATGGAGCCTATGCCCACTCCCCCAGAAAACACCTACTCATAATCTGACTTCCCAATAAATGCCCAGCCAGAACCCATCTTGAAGGACAAAGTGCATCTCACTCCCTAATTTCAGAGACCAGAGAAGTGTTGGGACAACTGCAGGTGCCTGAGTTCACACCGCATTTTCCCTGGGAAGCACAGCCCACTCTGGGGAGGGTCCATGAAACAGATCCAATTCCAGTTGGAAGAAACACAGGAAACCCCACTCAAATCCAGGGCAGCCCTGAAAGTCGAGGTCCATTCTGAGCCAAATCATACTTGGCTGGCTAAGAAACAAGATGAACCCAGATCCATTCTTTCTTGCCTGCACATAATGTGCCATTATCCAGCCAAATAAGCTTGTGACAGACATTTCTCCCTCGGTTCCTTCACTCACAAGGCCAGGGTGGATCATCTCGAGGTCTCCGCCAGCTCTAACAAACAGAGCCTATGAACCCCACCAGAGCTCTTCATCCTGCCTCCTCCAGCTCTCTTCCCTCATGCTGTTTCCCCTTCTCTTGGTTTCAGATTTTTGACATTAATGTGAAGGCTGCATTCCTGTTGATCAAGGAAGTGGTGCCACAGATGGAGAAACGAGGGTACAGAGAGGGAGAGGGAGCCCAGGTGTGGGGGGCCCGGGGACCTGAAGTCAGGGTCTCCCCTGGGAAGAGGGTCAGCTCTTTTCTTTTTCCAGAGGCGGCTCAGTGGTGATCGTGTCCTCTATAGCAGCCTACAGTCCATTTCTTGTAAGAACCTCTGTCTACTACTTCCACACCTTCCTCTGTCCCACACGTTCTTACCCCTCTAGTCACCCTAAGAAGTTTGTGTCCCCTCTTAGAATAATACCACCAAGCTCCTTCCCACAAAATAGATGGCTTGCCTCCACAGATCCTAACCCAGGGGAGGTTTAGCCACCAGTTTCCTGACTATGACCCTCCCTCATAGGAGGTGCCCTATTGACCACTGCCCTTGGTGTCTTGATAAGAACCAAGAATGAGCTGGAAACATTCTTTCCTCTCCCCAGGGCCTGGGCCCTTACAATATTAGTAAAACAGCTTTACTGGGCCTCACCAAGAACCTGGCAGTGGAGCTGGCCCCAAAGAATATTAGGGTGAACTGCCTGGCGCCTGGACTCATCAAGACCAACTTCAGCCGTATGGTGAGGAAGGGGAGACTGCTGTGCCCCTGGGGCCTCCTAGAAGGGTGATCATCTTTCTGGGTTCAGAGCTCCCACCTATTTCCATCTCACCCCCCTGGGATTTTCTATCTCCTCTCCATACCACCCACACTCCCCAAACCAGACCTTCCCCCTACCCACATACACACTCACTCCTTTCTTGAGGTGCGGAGTGGAGACTGAGAAATTCAGACTCGACTCAAGCTGTTTTATATCTCCTTAAGTGACTAGAATTGGGGAGACCTCACTCTTCAGGAACCCAGGAAAATGGCTCACTACAGCCTGATATGAATGAAACACAAGGGGGCAGTGGGGAGGGACTGGGAGCTAGGAAGAGATAAGAAGTAAAAGGAGGGTCTCTCCATTCTTCCTTTCCATGGATGTGAGAACAGTCAGTCTCTTCCCCTCTCTGTCATATAAAGCGATTTCCCCTAGCTTCTCCCTTCTTCTTATAGTTGTGGGTGGACAAGACAAGAGAAGAAAGCATGAAAGAAACCATGCGGATAAGGAGGTAAGACCTGTCACAGGAGAGAGTTAGGAGGGGGAATATGGAAAGGTCTGGACCTGACACAGTCCACAGTTCCCTGATTGCTCTCTCCACCTGGGTGTTTGCCTTTACCTCTGGGCATCTCTGGCCACCAGGAACACACAGCTGTTAACACCAAAAGCAAAATCACAATCACAGATTTTTAGTTCCCCTTGATAAAAAGAGTCATATTTCCAAAGGTCCGGTTGATGACCCTATAATCTAAATAAAAGGAATGAAGAGCTTCACTAAGCCTAAAACTCTCCTTGCCTAAGAAAACTCCCTGCTTCCCCAATGGGCTGGCCAAACTGCTCAGGCACCTTTGCCTATTTCCCTTGCCTCTAAGTTCCCTGCCTCTCTGGCTTCTGGGCACACTTTTGTCTTTAGCTTCTCCCCTTAAGGACAGATGCCAACAATATCTAACTTTTTCCTGGTCCAAATTTCTCAGACTCTTCCAAGTCCTCCCAGAGGCATTCTGATGCCAGGTATGTGCTGCAGGCCTAGTTCACAACTCATTTATAAGTCAGGATATTGACATCTTTGAGCCACAAAGAATGATCTAGTCCCATGCTGCTCAGTCCTGGTTGTACAATAGAATCACCTGGGGAGCTTTGTAAAGTACAGATGTTCAGCCCCAACTCCCAGAGATTCTTTTTTAATTGTTCCAAGGTGGGATCAGGGCATCTTTGGTAGAGCCACTGATACAGGCCTCTTAGATTTGAGTTATTCACTCTACCCACCTCTAAAGCATTCTGTGGCAGTTAAGTTATAGTCCCTAAACTCTGCAATCACTGATACAAATGAGAATTAACACATTTTCACAAAATGAGCCTGAGTTTAAGGAACAAAAATAGATTCCTGATAAAATTGTCCATAAATTGAACCTGTACAAATGAAATCCTGTTTTAAACACACCATTTATTGTCACACAGACTCCCTGACAGTTGAGTAGTATGTACAATGTGAAACAAATTCTTTGGAAGTGTGAAATAACTGCTCTTCCATTTTATCTATATAACTTTGGATTTTTGTGTACTGAGTTCTAAAAAACCAAGTTTCTCTATATTGTTTGAATATAACATGTAATGGTTTTTGCAGAGTACAGTATTTATACTTACACTAACTGACAACAGCTTATCCTCCTGATAACCCTATTTGATGGATGGGAAGCCTGTATACTGATTCTGAAAAATCATCTGTGCTTCTTGATGAAGCAAATTTCATTCTGTGTGAGCCAGGGTCAGGGTCCTGACCTGATTGTAGTCCCTTGTTTCCTTTATTCTCCAGGATAGGCAAGCCAGAGGAGTGTGCCGGCATGGTGTCTTTCCTGTGCTCTGAAGATGCCAGCTACATCACTGGAGAGACTATGGTGGTGGGTGGGGGGACTCCATCCCGGCTCTGAGGACCTGCAGAGAGCCAACCAGGGCAGAGGTTGAGCTCCAATTCCTGGGTCCTCTTCCAGGGCCAGATTCCAGCATACCTAAACTGGCCTTTCCCTCCTCTGCCTGTCTTTACATATACTCCCCAAAATCAGTTCTGCCCTATAAAATGAGCCAACCTTCCCTGCACTTATTAGGATTCCTGCTGTTGCTGTAGCCCCGCATAAAGGCTTCCCCTGAGAACACAGAGCAGGCCTGCTGAGAAGGCTGAGTCTACCCTGGCAAAGACCACTTACTTTTTTTCCTGGGCATCTAGGGAATTTGAGGGGGATGGGAAAGGAAAAACCTGGAGTGGAAGGAGCGGGTTGGGAAATTAACAACTTGCAAATACGGTACAAATAAAATGCAGATAATCATCTTGTTTTGAATCAACATCTTCATTTATCAACGTGCAGTGCTTAGGTATGGGAGTTGGGCACACAGTAAAAGACTGGGCGGGCTGAATCTCTGGATCCCTTATCCTAACTCCTCCGGGTCTCCAGGACCTGAGCGTGACGCTCAAGGGTGGAGGTGTCTGCAGAGCTGCCAGCTGGAAGGCGGTGGCACGGGAACTCCCAGGTGCTACTCTCAGCCTCACAGTCCCAGGGATGGTGCCAAGGACGCCGCAGGGATCCCCGAGGCTAGGCGACCGGGAAAGGACGAGCTCCCCTGATCCGGCCAGGCCCTCCCGGGTCAGCGAGGACGAGCCGGCGGGGAGAAGGGAGGGGCACCCAGACCCACAAACAAAAGAAATGTTTCGCCCACTGGGCCCGAGGAGTGGATGGCACGGACATCGGGAACACTGTCCCCCGCACCGCGCGGGGAGACGGCCGGGGCGCCAGGCTATAAGCGCTGGGCGTAGCATGCGGGAGCGGGCAGGAGGGGTCGGCGCGAGCGCGCAAGGGGTCTCACGCGGCTAGGCTGGGCGGCGCGCATGCTCGGTCCGGCACCTCTCCGGGCGGGGCGGGAGACCCGGCGCTCGGAGGCGGGGGCAGGAGCGCTCGCGCAGCCGCCCCTGACAGGAGCGGGCTCCGCCGCTGCTGCAGCGCTCAGCGCCGGGGCCCTGCCGGAGCCGGGTCTAGCATGTGCCTTGGCTCCCCGGCGGCGGCGGCGGCTCCTCTGCAGCAACAGCAGCAGCAGCGGCCGCCATGGCCAAGCCCAGCGCGGAGCTCACCCGCGAGCTGCAAGGTACGAGGCTACCGTGGTGTCCCGGACGCCCCGTCCGGGTGCACTCCAGAGCCAGTGCATTTCTTCCCGCGGTACACCCCAGTCCCGGTGTCTCCCGCCCCGCTCATGCATCCCGGCTCCAAGGCAGCCCCCTGCCCCTGCATCCCAGCTCGGGGCATCGCTGTCCCTGGAGCATCTTTCGCTGGCTCCTCCCGCCTCACCCTGTCAGGACCTTGCGTCCAGCAGCCTCCCGTCCCGCTCTTCGGTGACAGTTGCAGCCCCCTTGCGCTCCCTGGGGCAGGCTCTCGGAGCTCCCAGCCCATCCCTTGGCGAGGCACCCGGTCTCTCCTCCGGAGAGCCCCGGCTTTCCCGCCGGGAGGGGCCAGGCCCGCCCCCGCCGGGCGGTAGGAGCTGCCCCTGGTCCTGACCGCTGCTTGGCTCTACACCCTCTCTCCTAGCGGCCCCGCCCCGGAACTGGCCCTGGAGAGGCCCCTAGGAGCTGGGCAGCGCCCAGGCCAGTGGAGCAAAGGAAGGAGTCAGGGAAGAGGCCCCCCTGGATTGGAGCGAAAACCAAGAGCGGGGTCTCTAAGACTCACCTCCCACAGCCCCTGTCCCAGCCTGCCCCCGACCTCACTAGCCCCAGCCTCACCTCAAGGCCTCTCGTGTTTGCACGGTTCTCAGACTCAGCTCAAACCAAGGCCCGAACCCCCAGCACTGCCAGAACGCTGACCCTCATAGGCGGGAGCACAGGCTAGCCCACACAAACACCAGGATGCTCAAGGATACTCAGAGGCATGCGGCACCGTGGCGATTTCCCACAACTCCACACACACACAAGCACAATCATGAGATGTGTGTATACAGAAACAGCACCCCCACCACACACACGAACTGTAGGATATCTGGATGGTTCTGCCAGCAGATGGGTATGGGGCTCATTTAAACACTAACTCCTCCCTACCACCAACCCCACCCCCCCGCACACACACCAGAACTGTCTGGCTCTGTGCCCCTTTCACAACTGCAAGCACAGCATACTCATTCATACTTATCAGTTCCCACCAATGCCACACACAGATTCTGATGGCATGCACACACTCGTAGTAAAAGGCAGGCACTCACACTCGGACCACCTAGAATAAAGTCAAAGGGACACCCCCCCCCATGCCCCCACACACTGACTCACTGTGTATGTGTTGGCTGTTGTAGTGCATGGGTTGGAATTATCCTTCACACCTTCAGAAGTGTAAGACACACCCTCCCACAGACAGTGGCATTCAGCAACTGTCCTCTGACTCAGGGCCAGCAGAAGCCAGAGTTTTCTCCACATCCTGGTCTCTGCCTTGCCCTTCTTTGTCTCTCTCTCTTTCTGTCTCTTCTCCCATCTGGTCCTGCCACTGTCTCTATCTAAAGAGCCCTAGGGAGGTGGGGGTGGAGGTGGCCAGGATGGAGGGAGCTCTGAGCAGGCCCCCATCCACCTGCAGACAGCATCCGAAGGTGCCTGAGCCAAGGGACTGTGCTCCAACAGCACCGCGTGAAATTGGAGACCAAGCCCAAGAAGTTCGAGGACCGAGTGCTGGTGAGGCAGGAAATTGGGGGAGGGAGGGACCAGGACTGGACTGAGTTGATATGAAGGAATCTCAGGTGGGGCGTGAAAGAAAGGGAGGACCCCCAGAGCAGAGGGCCACTGCTGGCAGGGGTTACGCACAGGCAGAGGGGACTAGCAGGTGGCAGGCAGGCGGACCAAGACCCAGGCAGGTTCCACAAGCTGTGGACACTCTTCTCTCTCTGCAGGCCCTGACCTCCTGGCGCCTCCACCTCTTCCCCCTTAAAATCCCAGCCAAGGTGAGTTGGGCTGGGGAGTGGGAAAGCATTCAGCCTGCTCCCTCCCAAGTCTGGCTATCCAGGCCCTTCCGGTGAGCTGAGCCATCCCTGTGACCTCCCAGGTGGAGAACTCCTTCAATGTCCTGGAGATCCGTGCCTTCAACACGCTCAGCCAGAACCAGGTGAGCACCCAAGCTTGGGACACTCCTCCTGGGTCAGCTGAAGGAGTCAGTGTCTGAGGCCCTGCTGCTCCCACTCCCCCAGGTCCTGGTGGAGACAGAGCGTGGCATGGTGAGCATGCGGCTGCCGTCAGCAGAAAGCGTGGACCAGGTGACCCGACATGTGAGCTCTGCCCTCTCCAAGGTCTGCCCTGGCCCTGGGTGAGTAGCAAAGGAGGAGTCTCTCAAGGGGTTAGACAACAAGGAGATGTCTCCTTCCCTCCCCCTTCTCATGTCGCCACCACACTCCCGGTTTTTCCTGGGGATCCAGAAGTTATACCAGGGGAAGAATTGACAGAGCTTCTTTCCATCCCTCTCTGGGATGGGCTTGTTCATCTTCCAGGTGTCCGATCCGACGTGGAAATGCAGACACCCCAGAGGGGCCCCGAGACACGTCTCCCAACTCTGAGACTTCCACATCTACCATTCACAGTGTCTGTGGTGAGCAGGGGCAGACTTGAGGAAAGTGGGATCTAAGCCACCCTGCCCAGTGTCCAGAGTCCTTTGTGTGTGGGGCTGTGCCTGCCCTGAGAAATCCACAATTTCCCAGACCTCAGGCGATTCATGGTATAGCAGAAACACAGAATGCTGGCCACAAAAATGACCTTGACCTTTCCTTGAACCCCAAGCCTATGCTCCACTCCCTGCCACTTCATGAAGCCAGCCCATCTCCTGCCCCACAGGTGGCTTCTCCGAGACCTACGCAGCATTGTGTGACTACAATGGGCTTCACTGCCGTGAGGAGGTGCAATGGGTGCGTGGGGGCAGGGGCCCAGTAGGTGGGCAGGTGGGACCCGGAGGGAGGGGGCAGAGGAGGATGAGAGGAGCAGGTGTGAGCGAGCTCCACCTCTCCAAGGATGTGGACACCATCTACCATGCCGAGGATAACCGGGAGTTCAATCTTTTGGATTTCAGCCACTTGGAGAGCCGGTAAGCTAATGGGGCAGAGACTCAACCCCCAAATTCCAGCCTCAGCCCCACCCCTGGCCCTTCCCAGAATCTCCCTTCTGGTCCCACCCATAGTCCCAGTTCTGCCTCCCCAACCCCACCCTCCACCACCATCTTCCCATCCAGGCTTTCCCCAGCCCAGCCACGCCCACCGTGGTCTCTTTTTTCTTGCCTCAGTCACCTGCTCACCATTTTCCTGCCCCCTTCAATATCCCCACAGGGACTTGGCTCTAATGGTGGCAGCTCTGGCCTACAACCAATGGTTCACCAAACTCTTCTGCAAGGACCTTCGACTGGTAGGGAGTAGGAGGAGCTGGGGCAGCAGGGAGTATGTGGAGAACAGTGCCCTTCCTGTCTCCTGATTGCAGGACCCCTCTGTCCTCAGGGCTCAGAAGTGCTAGAACAGGTGCTACATACCCTAAGCAAGTCGGGGAGCCTTGAAGAGCTGGTGCTGGACAATGCCGGGCTTAAGACGTGAGGCCAGTCTCCTCCTTGGGCAGTTGTACCATGGGCCTCCAGACTATCTCATCCAGCTCCTCACTTTACAGAAGAGGAGACTGAGGCCCAAAGAGGGCCCACAGCAAGTCAGTGTTCAAGCTGGAACTAAGGCCTAAGCTTCCTGACTCCCAGCTCCCTGGCCTTTTCCCAATATGCTCCATGCCTCCTGACCCATCCTCTTCTTCCATAAACTACCAATCAGGGTGGGCTGCTGAAATTTGTCTTAGCACAACTTCCCAAGGTTTGGAATGCCCCCAAGTAGTCTGGAGTGATGACAAACTCCCTGGCAGGCCCTTGCCGCTGCCTACCTATAGGAGCCTCTGTCCCATGCAGCCCCAGCCAGCCAGGCAGGTGGCAGAGGAGGGGAATCCCAGGGGCTGGGACCTGGAGCCCAGCTCAGGACAAATCCTTCCTCCCCTTCCCCAAAGGGACTTTGTCCAGAAGCTGGCCGGGGTATTTGGGGAGAACGGGAGCTGTGTGCTGCATGCCCTCACTCTGTCCCACAACCCCATCGAGGACAAGGGTGAGCCCCAGCCCTGAATCCTACCTCCACCTCAATGCAGACCCCCATCCTAGCCCAGAGCCCAACCCAAGTCTAAACAAGGGCTCTCCAGCCTGCTTCCAGCCCCCACCCCAACACCTCCATGTTCTACCCCTGGCCTGGACCCCACTTGAGCCCCAAATCTGACTCCACACCACCTGCACTCCCCCGCCCAGCCCTCTCATTGGACCCATCCTCTCTCCACTCCCCAGGTTTCCTCAGTCTGAGCCAGCAGCTCCTCTGCTTCCCCACTGGCCTCACCAAACTGTGCCTGGCCAAGACTGCCATTTCCCCACGAGGTACTCACACCGGGCCCCTGACCCCTGACCCCTGACCCTCCCCCAGTGCTGCTGGGGTGTCGGGCCCCCAAGGTGACCCACACTCTCACACACTATCCCAGGGACTGGGGAAGGAAAGGGGGCCACATTTCAGGAGTCAGGAAGAGTTGTATACTGAGGGAAAGACACGGGGATGGGAGCCAACCCAGCCCAGTGCCCGCTGTGCTCAGGGCTCCAG
The DNA here is from genome assembly GCA_026826555.1 of Tolypeutes matacus. Classification (NCBI taxonomy): domain Eukaryota; kingdom Metazoa; phylum Chordata; class Mammalia; order Cingulata; family Chlamyphoridae; genus Tolypeutes; species Tolypeutes matacus. Next base: position 6,129,165 of record JAKSZT010054561.1, on the reverse strand, counting down.
GCACTGGGCCAGACCTTCGGGGCCAACCCGGCTTTCGCCAGCTCCCTTCGATACCTGGATCTGAGCAAGAACCCCGGGCTGCTCGCCACGGATGAGGCCAATGTGAGTCCATGGAACGCAGGCTCCAGTCTCTGCAGAAGCAGGCTCAGGCTGCAGGGCCTGGGAGTCTTCTGCCCTGCCGCCCCCTGGGGTGATGGGCCTCCATCTCCCCTCCCCTTGCAGCTTCTCCATCCTTCCTTCCCCAGGCCCTCTACAGTTTCCTGGCCCAGCCAAATGCCCTGGTGCACCTGGACCTGGCGGGGACAGACTGTGCCATCGATTTGGTGAGGGCTTGGGGTGGGGAGCCAGCCTGAGGTGACCTGGAGTGGGTGCCAGGGTGTGTCTCCGCCTCACCTCTCTCCCTGAGAACCGAAGCGGGAGCAGGAGGAGCATGCCGGATTGAAAAGAGATGAAGCAGGGCAGCTTCAGGTTCAGCTGAATTATGAGGCAATGCCTGCAGCTCACACCTGTACAGTGCCTTCTCCAGGCCACCACTCTATTCACTAAGCTGCGTGCCCTGGTGCACGGGTGCATCCACCGGGAGGAAAGGACACTTTCCCGACCTTGAACAAAGGCCCTTTCCACCACCCCTGGAGGCCAAACAGGGAGTGGCCTCACTTTCCAAAGAGGGGGAAACCAAGGCTCTTTGCTAAGTGGGCATCTACAGTGGGGCTCACACAAACTGACCTCAGAGGGTGAAGAGCCGGGACCTCAATGGGAGGGAGGAGGCCCTCCTCACCCCATCCCCAACACCACCCCCCCAGCTGCTAAGACCCCCATATCTCTCCCTACAGCTTCTTGGTGCCCTGCTCCATGGCTGCTGCTCCCACCTTACCTACCTCAACCTGGCACGCAACAGCTGCTCCAACAGGTGGGAGCTGGTGGGGGTGCAGGGAAGGTGTGGCAAGCTATGGGCATCCATATCCTTTGTTGATCGCAGGGGTTTCCGCAGGAAGGGCCGGGAGGCCCCGCCGGCCTTCAAGCAGTTTTTCAGCAGCACCTACACACTGAACCACATCAACCTGTCGGCCACACGGCTGCCCCTGGAGTCCCTCAGGTTGGGTGGGTGCCGGGTTGGGGAAGGGTGTCCAAGGGAACCACGGGGGATGGGGAGGAGGGGTCAAGGTGGGCCTACTACCTTGCTCCCACAGGGCGCTGCTCCAGGGCCTTTCCCTCAACAGTCACCTCAGTGACCTGCACCTGGACCTCAGCAGCTGTGAGGTAAGCCCTCAGTCCCCCCAACCCCACTACCTGTCCCCCACCATTCCCCCACTGTTCATATCGCTGACCTAAGTCAAGCCCCGGCTCCATCTTGCCTCTGCACTACCCCTCCGTGATGTCCCTGACCTGACCGTGCCTCCGTTTTCTCTTCTTAGCCTGTGGTCTGTGACCCTCTTTCCAGAGGCCATTCATCTTCAGCCCCCAGTATCTCCACCCCTAAAGCTCTGGGGTAGGAGATAACAAGCTTTCCCACCAGGGGGCAGGAGCAAGTTATTTTGGGATTAACGGCCTGGAGATTTTTCTGGCTGCAGGGATGGGGAGAAAGCCCTAGGAAAGGCTCTGTTGTGGAGAAGGGGCCACCCAGAGGCAACCTGGTGGGGTGAATTTAAGTTCTGGTGTGATTACACTGGTCTCTAAGCATTGACAGTGCCCCACTTCCCCTGAGCCCCTACCTCTCCCTCTCCTCCCCCAGCTCCGGTCAGCAGGAGCCCAGGCTTTGCAGGAGCAGTTAGGGGCTGTCACCTGCGTGGGTAGCCTGGACCTGTCAGACAATGGTGAGTGGGGGTGCCTTCCTACCCCAGAGGGCCTGGAGCGCAGGGGAGAGGCACTGAGGAGACTCTCACAAGCCTCCAGCTTCAAGGCCAGACCTCTCACCTCTACTGACCAGGGTTCGACTCAGACCTCCTGACACTGGTGCCCGCACTTGGCAAGAACAAGTCCCTCAAGCACCTGTTCCTGGGCAAGAACTTCAATGTCAAGGCCAAGTGAGGCCCCCTTCCCCACCCCCACAGGCCCACGCCCCATCATCCACCTGTCCTCCTGGCTCACTGTATTACCTCTGGCCCCCTCCTCCAGTAGCATGGCCCCTGCCCCCATCCCTCCAACTCTGAGCCCCGACTCCCTGCAGGACCCTGGAGGAGATCCTCCACAAGCTGGTGCAGCTGATCCAGGAGGAGGACTGTGTGAGTGCCTGGGCCTGGGAAGGAGTCCACTGTGGCAGGGGCCACAGGGACTGGGCCCAACCTCCCCACTGGCCCGCAGTCCCTGCAGTCACTGTCGGTGGCAGACTCCCGGCTGAAGCTTCGCACCAGCATCCTCATCAATGCCCTGGGCAGCAACACCTGCCTGGCTAAGGTGGACCTGAGCGGCAATGGCATGGAGGACATCGGGGCCAAGATGCTATCTAAGGCTCTGCAGATCAACTCCTCCCTCAGGTGGGACCCTCTCCTGGACCCTCGGGCCTGGGGCCCCAGTCCCCACCATGCACACACCGTCCCTGCTTGCCAAGACTCACTGCTCTCCACCCCTGGGACCATCTCTGAGTCAGCCTCATTTCCCAGGAAGGAGGGAGGGCTCCAGAGAGGGTTGTGTCCCTGGCCCCTAACAGGGACTCAGGGAGGGGTGACAAGCCAGCACTCACCCTCCTCCCAGAACTATCCTGTGGGATCGGAACAACACATCTGCCCTGGGTTTCCTGGACATCGCGAGGGCCCTGGAGAGGTGAGTGGGCCGGAGCCCTACCTTGATCCAGTGCCTCCGCCTCCCTGCCCCAGACCCGCACTGTCCCAGCCCCAGGCCGGCCCTCTTGGCCTATTTGCACAGAACCACAGGAAGGGCCAGGGAAGAGAGGCTGGGGCCGAAGGCAGAAGGTTGAGAGCCCAGAGAGGTGGTTGGAAAGGGAGAGGGGAAAAGGTGAGCAAAGGGTGGGCTTAGGGGAGAGGAGCCTCCCTTCCTCACATGTCGCCATCCAGCGGTGCTACTTTGTCCCACAGTAACCACACGCTGCGCTTCATGTCCTTCCCTGTGAGTGACATCTCCCAAGCCTACCGCAGCGCCCCCGAGCGCACCGAGGACGTCTGGCAGAAGGTGGCTGCCTAGGTGGGGGGGGTTACTGCAAGGAGCAGGGGGCGGCGCACATCCCCGGGCCCTGACCCTACCCACCTCCATCATCTCCAGATCCAGTGGTGCCTGGTGAGGAACAACCACTCCCAGACGTGTCCCCAGGAGCAGGCCTTCAGGCTGCAGCAGGGCCTGGTGACCAGCAGCGCCGAGCAAGTAAACATTTCCCTCTGGGACACATGGGGTTCAGGGCATGCAGAGCACAGGTGCTATGAGACAGAGCACGTGGGCAGGGGGCAGAGGGGTGAAAGAAGCATCACATCACATGGTGCCCATTGCTGAGCAGGTGCTAGAGCAAAAAGACAGGATGCTCAGAATAGGGACCCCAGACATGCAAGAACAATAGCAAATAGCAGGCAGCCCACAGACAAGGGGTGCACAGGACTACGGGAGCTCAACTGGGCATTTTAGTCTGCACCCCAAGGAGTGGGAAAATAGGCCATCAGGAGACATTACCACCACCATTGTCAGAGCCAGCACAAGCGGTATTGCCCAATGGGACAGACATATGGACCCAGAAGTGGGCACCTGGGGCCCCACTTGGGAAGATGGGGGTGCCTGGGTCCCCTCTGACTCCCCTGCCGCTGCACTCCAGATGCTGCAGCGGCTGTGTGGACGTGTGCAGGAGGAGGTGCGGGCCCTGAGGCTGTGCCCCCTGGAGCCCGTGCAGGATGAGCTGCTCTATGCTCGGGACCTCATCAAGGACGCCAAGAACTCCCGGGCGGTGAGCCCGTTCTCTGAGGCATCTGGGAAAGGATCTCCACTGTCCCACCCTTCCCTGACAGCCTGGAGCCATGCTAACCCCAGCATGCCCAGGCCCTGCCCTAGCCACCTGCTCTCCTAGCCCAGGGCTCCCCAGGAACCCAGTGAGGCCTGACTCTGGCTTTCTGATTGTAACCCCTTCCTTTCCCAGCTGTTTCCCAGCCTCTATGAGCTGGGCCACGTGTTGGCCAACGACGGGCCTGTGCGACAGAGGCTGGAGTCAGTAGCCAGTGAGGTGTCCAAGGCTGTGGACAAGGAGCTACAGGCAAGTCCTGGAGGAGGGAGGAGGCCAGGGTGGGAAGCCCAAAGGAGACCATGACCCTAGGCCAAGTGCTCAGGTCAGAGCAGGAAGATGGCTAAAGGGCAAGTAGGAAATGCACAGAGTTGAGACCATCTGCACTTCCACTGTGCAAAGGCATCACGACAAAATCAGACTTGGATTTTTTCCTGCTAGCTTTGATGCTGGCCCCTGAACTCTGACCTCTCGCCTCTAGACTCTGACCCTTGGGTTGGCTCTCCCTCTGTCTATATGGTTGGGTAGAAGGAGCACTGGCCAGGAAGTGGGAAGCCTCAGGATCCAAGGCTCTGCCACCAACAGTCTCTGTGACTGACCTTAGGCTGGTCCCTCAGTCTCACCAGGCGGGGGCTAGAGTAGGTAGGCCACAGTCTCTTCCACTGTGGTGCCAGCCCTGACCCTGTCCCCCGTGGCTCTCTCCTCCCTTCCCCCAATACCAGGTGATCCTGGAGTCCATGGTCAGCCTCACGCAGGAGTTATGCCCCGTGGCCATGCGTGTGGCCGAAGGGCACAACAAGATGCTGAGCAACGTGGCAGAGCGTGTCACTGTGCCCCGGAACTTTATCCGAGGGACGCTGCTGGAGCAGGCGGGGCAGGACATTCAGAACAAGCTGGAGTGAGAGGCGGAGGGCCTGGTGGGGGCAGGGGCTGGATTCGGCCCAGAGCACTTAGGGACCCTGGAGCTATCAGCAATGAATATTGAACAGCACAATCTCCATTAGAAGAGATAAATCTTTAACTAAATGCAACCTTGCTGTTTAGGGTCTGACTGGTCTTTGCCCTAGGAATCTAAGTGCTGAGTTTGAGCACACACAGGTGTGCACCAGGATTCGTCTCTTAGAAGCACCACATGGCGTGAGGAGTGTGTGGCCTCTCCCCCCCCACCCCCACCCCACCCCACCCCAGTTTTCATTGCCCCCTAGAGTTCCTTACTCTGGGTCTAGATGCCACCACTCACCAAAGCAAAGGAAAATAGTTACACATGTCCCCTGAAACAGCCAGGCTCAAGAAGTGCTGATTTCCACTATGACAGTAGCAACCAGCAGGGCTTACTCAGCCCCCAGTTTTCCTAGCCCTGTTCACCTGGGGTTCCAAGGACCAGACCCGGCACCCCTTCCTCCTTCTTCCCTTCTGTCAATTCCTTTTTGTCCTTCATCATACGCACACCTGGTCTGGGGCTCTCAGTGGGTGGGACTGGGCACACGGTTCTGGAGACAGCAGCCATGTCTCCATGGTCATCCAGACCAGCCGGCCCATTCCCTGAGGCACATGGGAGAGCGAGGGGCTGAGGCTCAGGGACCCGGGGAGGGGGTGGCTAAGCAGCCCCACCTCTGTTCACAGTGAAGTGAAGCTCTCAGTTGTCACCTACTTGACCAACTCCATAGTGGATGAGATCCTGCAGGAACTCTACCACTCCCACAAGAGTCTGGTGAGGCTCTGGAACCCCAGCTTGGGGGTGCCCTCCATCCCATGTCACCCCATCTCCCCCAACCCACCCTCCTCCTCAAGGCTCTGGTTGGTGGGCAGCTTCCTGGAGCTTCTGTTCACACCCGTCCTTCCCCAGGCCCGGCACCTGGCCCAGCTAAGGACACTGTCAGATCCACCAGGGGGACTGGGCCCAGGGCAGGATCTACCCTCCCGGGGCCGAGGCCGGAGCCATGACCACGAAGAGACCACAGACGATGAACTGGGGACCAACATTGTGAGTCCCCCACAACCCCACTCCCCTCCTGAGCCTGGACCCTGCTGCAGAATTTGCAGTGCACTGTCCCTTGCCACTTCTCTGGCTCCACTCTCCTCCCCTCAGAGCATTCTCATCCCCAGCCCTGGTCCAGCCCAGCCTCTTGCCTCCTCCCGATGCCTCAGCCACTGAGCAGGGGGAGGCAGGATGAATCACAAAGAGAAGGCTTTATGAGGTGTGGGAGCTCGAACTGAGGCTCCCGGGACTTGCAACCTGGCCTGACCCCTCCTCTCCATTTCTGCAGGACACCATGGCCATCAAAAAGCAGAAACGCTGCCGCAAGATCCGGCCAGTGTCTGCCTTCATTAGTGAGTCCCCTAGCCTCCCTCGCCTATCACTGGCCCTGCTGCCCTTTCTTTCTTCTCTGTCCTTCCATCCTGCCTTACTCCCTGTCCCTCCTGCTAGTCCCTCTAATGCTGCTGTCCCCACAGGTGGGAGCCCTCAGGACATGGAAGGCCAGCTGGGAAACCTGGGGATTCCCCCTGGCTGGTTCTCAGGCCTCGGGGGCAGCCAGCCCGCAGCTAGTGGCTCCTGGGAAGGTCTATCCGAGCTGCCCACTCATGGCTATAAACTGAGGCATCAAACACAAGGGAGACCTCGGCCCCCCAGGACCACCCCTCCAGGACCTGGCCGGCCCAGTGTGAGTCCCTAAGGCCTTGCAAGAGGACTGAATTTGCTTAGCAATGCCAGAGTCACACTTTGTAGCTCTAGGATGCCAGGGTCAGAGGCACCAGCCTTGGCGGTAGGGGAGTCAGGCAGGGGCCAGGCAGACCATCAGAGGAGGGATTATCTGGTTTGGGTGGGAGCAAGACCTTGCCGCAGATAGGAAATTGCTGTCTACCAAACAGTGGCAGTTCTCATTTTGGTGAAGGACGGAGCCAAGAGCCACCAAGCTTAAGGAAATGCCCAGGTAGACCAAAGTCTAAGTTTCCCTGGCACCAAAAAGAAAAAAGTCTAAGTCCAAAGGGGAAGGCCCTGAGTTGAATGGGAGGTGCCCTTCCTGACTCAGATGAGATCTCCAACAGGACTTTTCTCCCAGCAGGTACCAATACCTGGGTCTCGTCAGGAGAATGGGATGGCCACACGCCTAGATGAGGGGCTGGAGGACTTCTTCAGCCGAAGGGTCATGGATGAAAGTTCCAGGTGTGACACCTAGACACACCCGCATTTTTGGCAGGCCCCGAGGCTCTGGAAAGTCTCCCTATGTCCTCCCAGCTCCTACACACAATGCCCCCAAGTCAGTCTCTCTGGGACATCCCCTCCCCCATTCTCATCCTTCCCCCTAGTCCTTAGCGCCCATGGCCTCTGGATCTCCCCAGGACAGCAGAAAAGGATAGGGTGAGAGTGAGCCACAGTGGGATGGTGGGGCCAGGGTGGGGGTGGGCGGTGGCTGGCAGCAGCCTGGGATGGGCCTGGAGGAAGTGTTCTCTATCGCTGCCCCAGACAGACTTCCCAGTATCTGCCCAGAAGGGTCACCTAGAGTAGTTGGGGTTGCTGAGAAAAGGAGATGGGAGGCAGGGAGGAAAGAGTCGTTTGGAGGAACAGGCTGCTGGAGGATTAGGACCAGGAAGGCGAGGATGCTTTCTCCCACGAGAGCTAAGTGGAAAAGGGTTATAGAGCAGCAGGAGAGACTAGCTGAGGGAGGAAAGCAGACCGGTTATTAAACCCCAATTTGGCTAACACCAGCGCCAGTCTGGACCCTGAGTGACCTTGGCATCTGAAAGATGCCCAGCCTTTGTCACTAACTCACTCCACCTCTGCCCAGCTACCCCCGGACTCTGAGGACCGTGCATCCAGGCCTTTCGGAGCCGCCGCTGCCTCCACTCCAGAAGAAGAGGCGCCGAGGCCTATTTCACTTTCGCCGGCCCCGGAGCTTCAAGGGGGAAAGGGGGCCAGGCTCCCCCACCACCGGGCTCCTCCTCCCTCCTCCCCCACCCCCACCCCCAACACAGGAGAGCCCCCCCAGCCCTGATCCCCCCAGCCTTGGCAATAACTCCTCCCCCCGCTGGAGCCCGGAGGAAGAGAGTGGCCTCCTCCCTGGATTTGGAGGGAGCCGGGGAGCTTCCTTCTGCAGAAAGATGGTATGTAAGTCAGGGAGTGCTGAGTACCCCCCCTTCTCCTGCCCCACTCATAGCCCATGCCCACCCCACCCCAAGTCTAGAATTCTAGGGCCCAGGTTTCTGGGGAATTTCCATCGTTCCTATTCCCTTCTCCTTGAGCATGGAATAAGACCTGGTGCCCCAGAGCATGCTGGGAGTGCTGTTTTCAAACAACAGCTGCAGTACAGACTCCTCAGAGGGTCTAGGCAGAGCTTCCCCAAGGCTGGGGTCTCAGTGGGACAGGGGCCCACTGCCGTGCTGCCTTCGGAGCTCTCTCTCCATCTGGAACTGTGCATGTTAAACATGAGCCCTTGTTCCAGGGCATGGAGGGGTCAGAGCCAGGGGAGGGGGGCCCGGCCCACGGGACCACGCAGCAGCCAACTTGGGTCCACGGTGTTGCCCTTCCTGGACTGGGAAGAGCTAAGGGTTGGAGCTTCGATGGGAAACGAGAGGTGAGGGGAGCTTGGGGCAGACAACTGAGGGTCCCATGGCCCCTGTCTTCCGCCCTCCCAGTCCTCTCCCAGCTCCCTGGCAGCTTCTCCAATACCTGGAGAAAGCAGATGCTTCGGCAACATGAGGTGTTGCTACAGTTGTGCCTCTACCACACACCTGCCTTGTAATCCTTAACTTCTTGGAGCCTGTCTTTCCTTGATGTACAACAGGGGTCATAAAAATACTTAACCTCTAGAACTGTGTTTCCCAAACTTTGGTGACTTAATTACCACCCTCATGACTGTGTCTTACCTTTTCTACTTACCACATGTATTATTATTTATATCATATTTTTATTTAAATAAACCACCTTTTAACTTAGTCTGGACCTAAGCATTATCATCTTTAAAATCACAGGCTTACTGGACGAGTTATGTTTTTCTACGATACATTAAAATAAACCCATAACTATTAAGATAATAATATGTTCACTTGTGAATTGCCTTAAAACATTTCTTGTGCCAGTAGAGTGGTATGGATGCCACTTTTTGGGAAATATGATGTGTGTGTCTAGGGACTAATGACATGATACAATAGAGCAGAAGCCCCTTGTCGGTGGTGGGGATCCGTGCCCATGGAGGGGACTTTTCTTATGACCTGACTCAGCTCTCCTTTCAGGGGACAGGCTCAGACCTGGATGGCAGCACCCAGGCTTGGCAGAAACGGCGCTCTTCGGATGATGCAGGTAAGAGTGGCTCCCCTCACTCTCTCCCTTTGGCCCCTCTCTTGGTGACCCAGACCCTCCTAACATGGCTTTCCCATTTCCCATGCCCTCTGCTACAGGGCCTGGAGCCTGGAAGCCCCCACCACCCCCCCAAAGCAGCAAGCCAAACTTCAGCGCCATGCGCCGGGCAGAAGCCACATGGCATATAGGTATGAAAAGCCTCTTCTCAGGCAGTCGCTCTGAAGGCACAGGGTGTGTGTCCAAAGAGAAGCCAATGGCCCCTGCTTTTTTTTTTTTGCGGGGGGGGGGGTGGATTTACAACCAAGGTGGGGCAGTGGAAAGTCAACACATTGAAAATGTTTAAGGATATTTACAAAGCTAAAACCAAAAAAAGACAAAACAGCCCAATCCAAAGAAACGTTCCACAGAACAAAAGTGCCTCTCTCACCTTGCCAGGGTTAGCAGATGGAACCATACTTCATGGGTGGCTCTGGTGAATTTCTAGTGGGCGCCACCTCCGGTCACTGTCCACATAGTGGTGCCCTCCATAGAGAAGGCCTCTCTCTGCACCTCAGCTGGAGAGAGGGTGGCCAAGCCACGCTGCTAGCCACATTTGCTCGGCCAGGCCCACCACAAACTTTCCAACATCCTCTGAAAATCACTCACCAACCACTCCAGGTCATGCAAAAGGTGCCACAAAGAAGGGTACGTATGGGCAAGAACAGTGGCGTGGCACTCAGAAGCCCTGGGGATTCTTCCTGGCTTGGCGCCCCACCAGCAGACGCTATGACCCTCCCACAATACTGACATGGCCAAAATCTCCCTGTGGATGTGGACACCCCAACACCCACACCCACCCGTCCAGTCCAGGGCAGAAGGACCGGAAAGAGCTAAGAGATGAGCAGAGAGCCACACACTCCCCAGTGCACCATCCTGCCTCTGCCCCTCCCTCCCCCTTGGTGCAAAGCCAGGCTGCACCCGGGAGACTTGGCAATGCCTGTGCTCCTGCCCCGTTTTCTAAGACCAACCCAGCCCTCGAAGCATCTTTGCTGATTTTCCCATCCCATACACAAAGCAGTTAAACATCCAAAGTGGGGGTCCATCCCTCATTTTGGGCACCACAAGAGTCATATCCTCCAAAGCACACACACCCCTGGTCTCTCTCCCACACCCTTCACAGACATACACACCAACCACACCCTCCAGTATCCCACACTCAGGCTCACGCTGCATAAAGCCATGGGACCTTGGATGGGGGAGGTGCCAGGGCACCTCTCCTCGAAGCTCTCTCCATCTAAATCAGACTGGCAGACAGAGTTCTGGGAATGCCAGGCTGCAGCCTTGGCAGAGCCCCGGGCACTGCAGCCCTAGATGGGCAGCTATGCCCAGGGACCCAGCAGGCCCCAGGCCCTAGGTCTGCCCCTCCAGAGGTGATGGGCTCAGGACAATTGTTGGGACTGAGAGCTAAGGAAATGTGGGAGCAGAAGGGGGCATGGAGGGCAGACATGTAGGAGCAAATGGACTTGGAGGGGAAAGCCATGGCCTGCAGAGCTTTACGGGGAGAGGGAACTGGGTGAGGCTAGGCAAGAATGCCTTTTCCTGCAGCTTTTCTTCTCTTCCCATCCTCCAGCCGAGGAGAGTGCCCCCAACCGCAGCTGCCAGAGCCCCAGCCCAGCTTCCCAAGATGGGGAAGAGGAGAAGGAGGCACTCCTATTTGCAGAGAGAACGGTCCCACCTAGGAATGCCAAGGTGAGGGCTGTAGAGGGGGAAAGGAGGAGCACCCTCAGGAGGCAAAGAAACTAAGTGACCCAGCTTATTCCTTTCTCTACCAGCAGCAGGACCCCCCTTTAGCTCCAAGACCCCCCAAGCCAGTGGCTGTGCCCAGGAGCCGCCGGTTCCCCCAAGAGCCAGGAGTCAGGGAGGAGGCCGAGGCTGAGGGTGCAGCTTCAGGAATGAACAAGCCCCGGCTGAGGCTGGGCTCACAGCAAGACCAAGAGGAGCCCGAGGCCCAAGGTCTGCCACCCTGGCTGGGTGGGGGGCTCAGGCAACTCCGGGACCTTGCTGCCCACATCGGCTGCCCTTCCAGGGCGTGGAATGAACAAGAGTCAGGAGTCACAGCCTGGAGGAGTGCTCCAGCCTGTGAGCCCCGCTCGTGTACCAGGCCTGCCTCGGCTGTCATTTCAGGTCCCCCTGACCCAGGCCGCCGGACCGCCCCCCTGAAGCCCAAGAGGACGCGAAGAGCACAGTCCTGCGATAAGCTGGAGCCTGATCGGAGACGGCCCCCTGACCCCACAGGTGCCCTTGGGGAGGGGAGAGGATGGGACCCCCTTCCCACTGTCTTTCCAATATGCCCCCACCCCCACCCCACCCCTGGGCAGCTGGCTCCCCTGCCCAGGAAACAGCACTCCCTGGATTTGTCCCCAGCAGGAACCAGTGAGCCAGGAACAGACTGACAGCAACACCGTCCCCAGCCCTCCTCTCGACATGTGCCTCACAGGGACTCAGACCCCCATCCACCCTCACACCCCCAGGCTGCTCTGCCAGCCCCTCGGCCCCACCAAGGCAGAGCGAGGCGTGGGGCAGGGGGGCAGGAAGGGAGGGAGTGACCTGGAGAGAGGGATGCTCACTGGCTTGCTCTGCTGAGCGCTTCAGGCTGGGGCCCTTTCTCCTCCCCCAGGAGGGGGAGGGCGGGTCTCAGTCCCTCTATCCCCAGGGGGCTCTCTTCTCACTTGTACAGAATAAAAAAACAAAATCACTATTTGTCTCAAGTCTCTGCTGCCTTCCCCATCCACTACCCCACCCGCCACCATCTGCTCCCCTTCCCACAAGTCCCCAGAACTTGGCCAGAGTTGGGAAAAAGAGGAACACCCCTTGGGGGTGGAGCTGGAGCTCTGTGAGGAGCAGAGGGGAAGGGGCTTTGGTGGAGCCCCAGAGAACAGAAGGGAAGGAAGGGAACTGATGAGTCCCCAAGCCAGAGTGGGCATTCTGTGCCGGGTCAGGGCTGGAATGACGTGTGTGTGTGCGCGCGCGCCCAGAACGTGCTCTGCTTTGGGGACGTGGTAGAGTTGGAAGGTCCCAGTTTATGAGGAGGACACTGGGAAGCAGTGTGCTGTGTGTGTGTGTGTGTATGTGTGTTCATGAATGCTCACTAATTGGGGGATTAAATGGTGTGTGTCATCCTGGTGGCACCATCAATAGTCAGAAATCTCAAAAATAGAGTGGCCTATAGGCGAGCAGAAGAGCCTATGGCATGAGAAGATCACCAATTACTTCCCCTTGGTGTGCCAGCAAATACTATGCTCACATTCAAGACTCCCAACAAGAGGCTCCTCTGTGAAGCCCTTGGATGCCCTCCCCCAGCTCATTCCAGTTGAACCCTCTGCCATTGTGCTCCCCCATCCTGAACAGACCCCCTAACTTTGCACCTGCCACACCCTTAATTGCCTTTGGGTATTGGTTTATCATCTGTCCATGTGTCTATCTGTATAGACAAGTCTGTCTTCCCCAGAGGCAGGACTGGATCTTAATCACCTTTTTAGCTCAGGACCTGGTCCAGTGCCTAGTACCCAGGATATGTTCAACCAATGACTGCCACCTTAATGCATGAGCCACTAGGAGGATGGATGGTGAAAGCGCTTGCCTGCTCATCCCAGATCACCATGTGCCTAAATGTCTTCACGTGTGGTTTGCAGCTCCCCAGGCAATTGCTCACTTCCCCTGATTTCACTAGGAAAGGAATAACGTCTTGTTTCCTTAAGATCTGTGCGTGGCAGGGCCCCTCCCACAAGGATGCAGGCACCAGGCACCAGCCTTTCAGCACGTCTCCCCACTGCGCAGCCCCTGAAGACAGAAGCCCCAAGGGGGCTGTGTGACCAGGAGGTGGTATTGAGTGTCCTTATGCAATGCTGCTCATTTCCTTGCATCTTCCTACAAAAGGGTGGCTAGGGAAATGGACACCATTCTCAAAGCTATAAGTTTCCATGTGACGCAGAAGTTTTCTAAGGAGTACGTGAAATACATTCTGTGTATTCTGGGTGGTATGTGAGTGAGTGGATGTGTGTGTGTGTGTGTATGTATGTGTGACAAGTAGAGCACAGTGTTCCTTTATATGTGACTCTGAAATATCCTTAGCAAATATAGTGTTGACCATGTTGTGTGCCTGCGCGTGTTTCCCCACGTGTATCCGTGGGGCTGTAATTGTCATGGTGTCACCGTGAGTTTATGTACCGGCGCCTGTGCGTGTTAAGATATGTGTGAGTCTGAGAGTCGTGGGTGCCTGTGTCTCCATCATTCCTCCGTGTGAATGTATGTGTGCACACCACTGCAATGTGTGCATCTCTGGGATTCTGGGTGTGGGTGTGGTGTGAAGGGGAAGATGTGTGTCACTGTGTCTGTGGGAGTCCTGCCTCTGAGCCACCCCCGGCCCGCCCTCCTCCCCCAGCTCTGTGGCTCCCTCCCAGTCGGTAGCCCTGCCCCTTCCCTCCCCTCTTCACCAGTCTCTCTCCTCTCCCTGTCTGTGCAGGGGGGGGGAGCTAGTGCTGCGCCCCCCCCTCCCCACCCAGGTCCCATAAATAGCAGCAGAGCCGGAGCCGGAGCTGGAGCTGGAGCTGGCGCCAGCGGCTGGAGCAGCAAGGAAGTCAGGGCCAGGGCCAGAGAGCCGGAGAGAGGAGCCCCCGTCTGAGAGCCCAGGTGAGCCCATCCCTCCCCAGCCCAGCCCCGGCAGGCCAGGGCCGGTCTCCATAACAATATCTCCCCCGGCCCCAAGTAGCTCTTCAGCCCTGCCCCGCTTGCCCTGCCTGATCCCCTGATCCCCTCACCACCACACAGCCCCGTCTGTCTCAGGAACCCCGCCATCACTGGGAAACCCATGGCCAGAAGGCAGAGACCCCCTCCCCCACCCAGATCCTCCCTCACATATCCAGAAAGGCACACACTCTCGGGGGGTCGCACCCATCCAGGGAAGGGTCTCAGTTCTGAGGGAGGTACAGATTCGGTCACACCCTCCTAGAGACAGACACACGACTGGGGTCAGACACACGGGTGGGGATACTCAAACATAATAAAGCACACTCACTCAGGGAAGCACGACAGGGGACCAGACAGCCTCACCCTGAGATGTGGACAGACAGAGATGGACTGACCGGCCGTGAACTTGGGCCGGCATGCCCCTGCCTGCTGCTGCCCGAGGCTTGGTACCACGGCTGGGGGAGGGTGGTGAGCGTGCATCCCACGAGCAGCATGGAGGGGGCCGCAGCTCCCCCAAAACCCTGTCGCTAAGAGACAGTGCCAGCACTACCAAGGAGTGTGAGAACAGGGGAGGTGGGGAGAGATGAGAAGCTTGTCATAGTGAGGGCCCCCGCCAGGAACCTGGAGGGCTTTCGGCAGGGACAGGGCTCTGCCTGTAACCGTCCAAGCCCACACCCCTACCTTTTCATCAGCCAGCCAAGGAGGCGAGGGGGGTGGGCAGCCTAGCAGGACACCTTCCAACCTGTCTCCTCCTGCCCACCATGGACTCCCGTCGGAGGCCAGTCCTTGCCAGACCTCCAGGGGCCTCTCCACCCCCTTCCCCACCCCTTTGCCCCAGTTCAGCTCCCTCGTGCCAAGACTGAGTGCAGAGCTGGCTCAAACACCAGTCGGGAAATAAGCGGAAGGTGCTGAGGCAGCAGAAAGCCTGGATCAATCGATGGCCCTAGGAGCCAGAACTGCCAGCCCTCTTAGCCCCATCCATGCCCACCTAGGCCATAAGGGGTGACAGGTACTCGGGAGTCCTGTGCAGGAGCTGGAGGCCCAGGTCCTCTGCCCTCCACTGCTCAGAACCCCAGGGAAGCCAAGCAGAGGTAGGGGAAGCAGGAGGTCCATGAGACGCCAGGGCTCCCAGAGGACACTTACCCCACCCCACCCCAGGTCTCCGGAGTCCTCCACCAGAGGAGAGGACAGACCCTTCTCCCGGCAGGTGTCCCCTCTCCAGTGTCCAGGCCCATCTGCTCTGTCCCCACAGCGACATGTCGGACCCTGAGATGGGATGGGTGCCTGAGCCCCCAGCCATGACGCTGGGGGCTTCACGGGTGGAGCTGCGGGTGTCCTGCCATGGCCTCTTGGACCGAGACACACTAACCAAGCCCCACCCCTGCGTGCTGCTCAAGCTCTTCTCTGATGAGCAGTGGGTGGAGGTGAGAGGGGGCTCGGGTCTTTCCTCGACTAACCTCCTGGCCTGGGAAGGAGGGAGGCTGGGAGGGGACACTGAAGGCCTCTTAGGGCTGTGGGGTAACTTTGGAGATGGGTGTACCATCATTACAAAGACAGGCTATTTTATAGCTTCTAAAGCCCATGGAGTTGCAGAGGGTTCTAAGGTAGCCCCAGAGGCAGTGGGATGGCCCCCAAAGGTCTCAGGACAGCCCCAGAGGGCTGATGGTCCAGTGAGCCAACAGCACCCAAGGTGGAGGTTCCACCTAGGGAGGGAAGAACTAGCCGCTGTCGGATGTGGGGCCCAGGGAGAGCTGCTATAACGGGGCTGGTCCAGGACAGGGCAAAAGCAGCCCCGGTTCCCAGAGGGTCTTTGCCCCTCCTGCCGCAGGTAGAGCGCACAGAGGTGCTGCGCTCCTGCTCCAGCCCTGTCTTCTCCCGAGTGCTGGCCCTGGAGTACTTTTTTGAGGAGAAGCAGCCCCTGCAGTTCCATGTATTTGACGCTGAGGACGGAGCCACCAGCCCCCGCAATGACACCTTCCTCGGCTCTACGGAGTGCACCTTGGGCCAGGTTTGTGTTCCAGCCCCACCCCATCCCATCCCATCCCACCCCACCCCATCCCACCCCACACCCGGCAGCTTCTCCCTCTAGAAACCTAAAAAGAAAGAGCTCGAGTCCTGGAGCTAATTCAAACCTGGCTTGGCTCCCACCTCCATCATTCACTAGCTGTGCAGCCTTGGGCAAGATACTTAACCTCTCCGAGGTCACAGTGCCCACCTCTAAAAGCTGCTGTGGAAATTGAGTCCAGCCCTAGCTCAAGTCCAACCTTGGTGGACATTCCAAAGGCACTAATGTCTCTGCCACTTCTACCTGGCTAAGGCAGGTTGGGGCCTCACAGCTGGGTCTCCCTCCATCTCTGTCCCCAGATTGTGTCACAAACCAAGGTCACCAAGCCATTACTGCTGAAGAATGGGAAGACTGCGGGCAAGTCCACCATCACGGTAGGCAATGTCACCCATACGCACCCATGGCCAGGCATTCAATACCCATGCATGGACATCCACAGGGACATCATGCTCAGGTCCCCCTACCAGAAGGAAGGGGCACGGTGGGGACAGTTGGGGGGGTGTCCTGCCACTTGTGTCCCCCTTGCAGATTGTGGCTGAGGAGGTATCTGGCACCAACGACTATGTGCAACTCACCTTCAGAGCCCACAAACTGGATAATAAGGTTGGAACCTCAATGTCCAGGCCCCCATCTCCCCTCTTAAGAGAACCTCAGGCACCCCACTCAAGATGGACCTCAGGGTCTCAGTCCTGCTCCCTTCTCAGCATCAGCCCCTTCCCCACCCTCCCTGCAGACCTCCCCGGACTCATGGGCCCTTTCTCCCGGATCCTCAGGACCTGTTTAGCAAGTCTGACCCTTTCATGGAGATCTATAAGACAAATGGGGAAGAGAATGACCAGCTGGTCTGGAGGACTGAGGTTGGTGCCTGGAGCGTTGGGAGGGCAAGGCAGGGACACCTAGGCAGGAGGTGACCAGCACCTGGTGCCTCTCCCAGGTGGTGAAGAATAACCTGAACCCCAGCTGGGAGCCCTTCCGCCTGTCTCTGCACTCCCTGTGCAGCTGTGACGTCCGCCGGCCTCTCAAGGTGAAGTCGCCAACCAAGCCTGAGCAGCCTACTGCAGGAGCCTCGGGCCTGCTGAGACCCCCCTTCCTCTCCCCCATAAAACCAGGCGATGAGCCCTTCCCACTGTGGGGCAAATAACAGACCACAGCACAACGTTACATTCCCCACACGGAGAGGGGAAATTCCCTGCCAGATTGAGCCAAAGAAGGAAGTTCAATCTGAGCAGGTTGGGAAGTCTGTTTGGGCCTAGAGATGGTTAGGCCCCACCTTCCCTGGGTCTCTCCTCCTCCCCACCCCCTCACCCCGGGCAGCGCTGCAAAGCATCCCCTGACCCTGACCCCTGGCTCCCTGCCTTCTCAGTTCCTGGTGTATGACTATGACTCGAGCGGGAAGCATGACTTCATCGGCGAGTTCACCAGCACCTTCCAGGAGATGCAGGAAGGGACAGCAAACCCTGAGCAGGAGGTGCCACAAAGACCCCACCCCAGCCCCCAGAAGCCCAGCCAGATCCCTGGGAGAATTCTGAGGGTGATGCTGAAGGGACCACTGTAGGTGGAAAGGAGGATCTGAGGGGGAGAGAGAAGAAAGCACCCAGTCTGAGCCTAAGGACTGAGCCATGGGGGCTCTTGCCTTGGGAAATGCTGCTGGAAGGGGATCAGAGGGGTCAACTGGTAGAACCATGACCCTGAACTTGGGGGTTGGGATTGGGGGTCTAGATGCAGTGGGACTGTATCAACCCCAAGTACCGGGACAAGAAGAAGAATTATAAGAGCTCCGGGACCGTGGTGCTGACTCAATGCACGGTAAAACCCAGTTCCTGCCTCTAGCCCTGCCCTAGCTCCTGCCCCTACCCCCGCCTCCATTCAGCCCTTCTCTTGTCTCTCTGTTTCTGGGAACTCTTTTGCACCATCCCACCTCCAACTTCACATTCAAAACCCCTGGTCCCTCCACCTCCCCCACAGAAGTTCCACACAGCTCCCTCCTCAGAGAACCTTCCTCTACCTCCCCTCCCCTCCTCCCACCAGGTGGAGAAGGTGCACACCTTCCTGGACTACATCATGGGTGGCTGCCAGATCAGCTTCACGGTAAAGGCCCAGGAGACAGGGAAGTAGGAAAGAGGGAGGGGCTAAGCCCAGAGTGAAACCGACAGGGCCCAGACCCCCCAGAGCCCCCTACCTGGGCTTCTCATCAGCCTTGGCATTGCCAGCCTGCACCCCACGATGAGGCTCTCTGTGACTCCCCCAGACTCATCTTAGCCCTTCCTACAGAGGCCAGCTCTAGCCCAGCCTCTCTGTTGGTGCTCACAGCTGGGGCCCTGACCCTTTGTCCCCCTACCCCCTCCAGGTGGCCATCGACTTCACCGCTTCCAACGGCGACCCAAGGAGCAGCCAGTCCCTACACTGCCTCAGCCCTCGCCAGCCCAACCACTACCTGCAGGCCCTGCGCGCAGTGGGTGGCATCTGCCAGGACTATGACAGGTAGGGGAGGCGGCTGGCAGCCAGGCAGGGAGGCTTTTGCCCAATGGGCCCCCACAGCCTTTTCTTCTCCCCAGCGACAAACGGTTCCCAGCTTTTGGCTTCGGGGCTCGAATCCCCCCCAACTTCGAGGTAGGCTGGGTGCCAGGGGAAGGGATGAGATGGCAGAAGAGTCTGAGAGGAAGGAAAGGCCTCACTGCCCTGGTCTCACCTTCACAGGTGTCCCATGACTTTGCTATCAATTTTGATCCGGAAAATCCTGAATGTGAAGGTAAGAGAGGAGCTCACACACACACACACACACACACACACACACACTTGCTGCACATGCCTGCAACACCCCATCCAGGAGCACAGACTCCATCCCAACAGGCTCACCTCCCACATTCCTATGGTCCCAGCTCCCCGCCCCTTCCAACCAGCCAAGGCTTCACTTCACCTGGTAAGACTTCCAGCCCCCAGGCTCCACTTCAGCCCACCAAACTGGTCCTCTGCTCAGCAAGGAACTTGAAGGAAGGGCAGTCCAGAGACAGGGAAGCAGCACTTTCTTGCTTTTGGGGGTGCCATCTAAGGCTCCCTGCTGATCTCTGCCAGCCTCACCTCCTCTTCTCTCCTCCCACAGAGATCTCGGGGGTGATTGCCTCCTACCGGCGTTGCCTGCCCCAGATCCAGCTCTATGGCCCCACCAACGTGGCCCCCATCATCAACCGCGTGGCTGGGCCCGCCCAGAGGGAGCAGAGCACTGGCCAAGCCACGGTGAGGGGGTGGAGCCGGCAACCAGGCACCGACCCTGTGCTCTCCGGCGGCGTCAGGGCCGGGGCCTGGGCTTGGGGAGGGTGCCCACGCCCTGGCACACAGTGCCTACCCTCTTCCCCCTGCCCTCAGAAGTATTCGGTGCTGCTGGTGCTCACCGACGGCGTGGTGAGCGACATGGCCGAGACCCGCGCCGCCATCGTGCGCGCCTCCCGCCTGCCCATGTCCATCATAATCGTGGGCGTGGGCAATGCCGACTTTTCGGACATGCGGCTGCTGGACGGCGACGACGGTCCCTTGCGCTGCCCCCGAGGCGTGCCCGCGGCCCGCGACATCGTCCAGTTCGTGCCCTTCCGGGACTTCAAAGATGTGAGTGCCCGGCGCCCCCTCCCGGCCGAAGGACTCCTCGGCTCCTCCCGCCCCCAAATCTGAATCTGTCTCTCCCACCGGGTTGACGTCGTGCGGAGGCCGCTGGAGCCCAAGTAGCCACCCCGAAGCCCCGTCCCTCCTTTCCCCTGACCCCTTTCTCCCGCCCCTGACGAGGTCTCCGCCCCCATCCTCAGACCCCAGCCTCAGCGCTGGCTAAGTGCGTCCTGGCCGAAGTGCCCCGGCAGGTGGTGGAGTACTACGCCAGCCAGGGCATCAGCCCCGGGGCTCCCAGGCCCTGCACGCCGGCCACGAGCCCCAGCCCTAGCCCGTGACGGCCATCCACCGGACCCATACTCCCTCAGCCTCTCAGTGAGTCCTGGGGACCCAAGAGTGGGCGAAGCTAGGGGGTGCAAGGTGGGGCTTAATGAAGCCGGGCTTAGCTGGGTGCGGTGCAGAGGAGAGCGCTCCTGACTATATCACCGCCTCCCAGGTGCCTGTACTGACCCTTGTGACTCCAGTGACCGGTGTCTCTGCCTCCTGGACCAGCTGTGCCCCCATGGGTCCTGGAAGTGAGTGGTGGACCCTGCCTCCATGCCTCCAGGCTCCAAACCCCTCAGCCTTGTGACCCTCAGTGACTCCCTTCAGTGATCCTGACTTTCTTTCTGGCTATTAATAAAGAGAACCATTCTCAGTGCCTCAGCCTCTACCCATCATGCCTCAAGTGCCCACTGGGCAGTCCGCAGCACTCAACCTCCACAAACACCACTCACACCCTGTGAGAAATGAGGACAAGCATCCTTCAAAATCTGAACCAGAACTCCCCAGGCAATCCTCTGTCTCTGCAGTCTCAGCCCAACTATGTGCTGGTGGAGTCTGATGAGCCCCCACCTTCACTTCCCCACCCAGGGGTTTCAGGCACCCTGGGGGTTAATTACAAGAGATGAGGGGTAATGAGGGCCTGTCAAGGGGGCAGGCTGATGCCCTCTTACATGTCTCCAGAAAAGCCCAGCTGAGCCCCTCCAGGGGCTTAACCCCAGCCCACACAGCTGTAGGGCGGGCCGAGAAAGGGTGGCAGGAGGACTGAAGGAGGTCAGTGGGTCTGAGCTTTGAGTGGATTATGGACATGGAGAGGCTATCCAAGGCCTGCACAACCTGGGTTTCCTGGGCATGTGAACCTATGCGTGCATTCGCATGCTGTGCACCCCTGACCCTCACTATGAGTGTGACCATAACAGTTCAGCAAGTCCAGCTGTGTAGTCTTAGTGATAAAATCCACAACAAGAGCCAACAATCTTTTAGCATGGGTCGAGCTTTAAGCTAAGTGCTTTAAATGCATTCACTCTCATGAGGTAGCTACCATTATCCTCTCTGGTTTTCTGACAAAGCAAGTGAGGCTTGACTTTAACTCACCCATGGTCAAAGAAGAGCTGGTAGACCTGAAACTTGAACCCAGGACAGTCCAACTCCAGTGCCCACACTTTGAATCACTACAGTATGCAGCTCCTGTTTGAGGAGGATCTGGGTGGCCCCATCTCGAGACCCAGGTGTAATTATATGTGGCTTAGTTGTGAGTACAGGTATAGGCATCTGTGGATCAGCACCTCTGCCCACGTATGTCATGCAGGGCCTCAGCCAGTTAAGGAAGGTGTGCAAGAGCAGAAGTGGGTCTGGGTTGAAGATCCAGAAAGCAGGCGAGACACAGGAGAAATTCAGATGGAGGGAAGAAGAGCTGAGCTGCTGGAGGGACTGCTTTGTGTCCCAGCTTCTCCCTTCAACCATGTGTGTGGAAAGACCGACGAAGGAGAGGCCAAAGGTGCCATGAGCCCCTCAGAGTTCTGATCCAGAGCCAGAGAGGATGGCCAGTGGCAGATGTGGTAGAGAAGGGAAAGGAGAAGAGAGAGAAACTCTGAGGGAGATGGAGGAGAGGACTCCCATCTCAGGCTCCTGAGTCGGGGAGGGATGAGCTGGGGTAGAGGACTGGGAGGGAACAAGAACAATGATGGGAAGAGGAGAGACAGCTGGGGAGGGGGTGGACAGAGGGGGCAGAAAGGAAGAGAGACATATGGGAGCCTCTTCCCCATGTCCATCCACCTGCTTCTCCCATTTATTATGCCCCTCAGAGGACAGATGACAGTGGCTGATGAGTGGCTGCTTCTAGCTCCACACCTCTGGTCTGCCCAGAGCCCCCACATGCCCTCCCCCTGGTCTGCTGAGCCTAAGGGCATGGCAAAGATAGCCACAGACAGGCATGGCTGGGTAACTGTTTCTGGGCTTCTACATGGTGGTGGTGAGAGGGGGGAGGCTCCGTCCGGCCCAATCCCTGCCTCTCCACCGATTTTCATTGGCTTTCAGAACTCAGATGTGCCACTCAGCTCCAGGTAGAGGCTTCCCTATTTCCCTGTCTCTCTTTCACACACACACATACACAGAAAACAGTAGCCTGGAGGAGGGATAAAGAATAAACACTTAACTGCAAGAATATTTAGCCAATAGCACTAGAGTTCCACCTGGACTTCAATTTTAATTCACAAAATTAAAGCCAGAGCAGTCTCACCTCTCAGCTCCTTCTTATCCTGGGAAAAGTTCCACCTAAGCCCTTGGAGAGGCAGGAGGTCACACGGGCATCCTATGCAGGTCTGGAGGCCGAGACAGCCTGGAGCAATCAGCACAGGACCAGGGCATGTGCTCACAGAGCAGCCAGGCTTCCTCACCTGGGCCACTCACCCAATGCCTAGGCCACAGCCTAAGAAGTGGAGGACAGGCGGTCTCTTGAGTGAGGTCCTCTTCGGAGGCTCTTGGAGAGGTCATTTGGGGCTCCCACACTAGGATCAGACAATGCTAGAACTGGAAAGGTGTCAGAAGTCATCCCATCCAAATGAGGATTAAACGAGGCAACTGAGGCCCAAGGAGCAAGTGATTTGCTCAAGGTGACAAAGGGATCCCATAGAGCCCAGGTCTCCAGACTCTCCCTTCCAGGGCCATCTTAGCCCACACCAATCACCCCTAGACCTGGGGCCCTCGCTATTCTGGGCCCTAGAGGCTGCTGGGAGAGAGAAAGCCTCTTGGATAGAGTTCCTAGACTGTCTTGCTGTTAAGTATTGAAATCTTGAAAATGCAACTGTCCTAAAATGGGGAGGTCACACGCCTCAGAAAAAATATACAGCCTCATCGCTAATTACCACCTTAAAGCACTACAGGTTGAAAACCTTGAATTAAACAAAAGTAATTGAGGGGGAGCTGCACCACTCCTTCACCTCCCATTCACTGTCACCCAGCCATCACCACCACCCCAGTGTATCTGCCCTGCCTGACACTGGCCCACGCAGAGATCGGGGCCCTGGTCATGTGGACAGGAGGTGGACGGTTTCTGTAAATGGCCTGCGCGAGGGTAAGGGAGGTCATGGGACCCTTCTCCCAGAAAATGACAGCATCGATTCTCCGGGCAGGTCTTGAGGATTCAGGAGCCTTGGGGATATTTGTGTGGCCATACAAGGGAATGCTGGGCACCAGAAGGCTCTCGGTAACATCTGGTGAATGGGGCAGGCGCCTCCAGAGTGGTGTCGCCAGCCACCCACTCCACCACCGCCGCCCCGCCCCGCCCAGCAGCTCAGAGGAAGAGGTGGGTGTGGTCCCCGGACCCCGGACCGCTGGAGGTCATCCGTTCACAGCGAGCTTTGTAGAGGTCGCGCTCCCGGACCAGGCGGGCCACCTCTGCCCGCAGTGCGTCCAGCTGAGCAGCCAGGCGGGAGCGCTCGGCCTCCAGCCCGCGTCGCTGCTGCAGCCGCTTGGAGCGACAGGCCTGCGCGTAACCGCGGTTCTTCAGCGTCCGGCGCCTCTGCTTCAGCCGCAGGGCCTCGTCGCGCCCGCAGCCCCGCAGCTGCCGGTTTAGCTCCCGCACAGACATCGACACCAGCGCCGCGTCCGAAAAGCGCTCGGCCAGCTGCAGGTGGAGAGTGAAGAGAGGTGGTCAACACCGGGTGCCGCGGGGCTCTGCAGTGCAGACTGGGCCTGCCCCAGGAAAGGCTCCGCCCCCCGCTCCAGCCTCTAACCTGGACGCTCTCGCTTGCACGGAATCTCTCCTGCAATTCAGACCCAGCCCCAGATCCCCACGCGACACGCGCTCCTTTAGTCCCGCCCCTCGGCTCAGGCGTGCCAATCACGCACTTGAACCCGGCGCTGCAGCCCCTGCGCCACAGACGGGTTGCGTCTAGCGGATCAGCGCCCAGACAGACCCGCCCCTCCAGTGCGTGACGCTCCCTTGTCCTGATGGCCGCAGTGCTGTGACCCTCGAAGGATTTGGATTACGTTCTAATGCCCTCAACACCCCCGTCTGAGTCTATAATTAACAGGATGAGTCCCAAGCCTTCTTGAGAAGGTTGGGGCCACCAAGTGTTAACAAACGCCAATCTCGATTCGGTTCCCACAGTCTTCACTCCATTCCAAACACAGCCCTTTTCCTGGTGCCCACCCACGGTGCACCTATTTACCTCCCATTAATCACCTGCCCCCCCCAAAGCCCTTTCATTTCACACACCCCCCCCACACCCCTTTTCAGTTCTCTTCGAGCCCCATCTTCTCCCACTTCCTCCTGCTTCAGCCCGACAATTTCTCACCATTTCGAGAAAGGGGAAGGGGCAGAATGATCATTTTCTCTGTCTGATTTCTCTCAAGAGCCCTTTCTACCCTTCTCCTGCCTTCTCCACTTGCTCCTCTTTCCCCAGGCTGTAACTGTCTAGAACCCGCCTTCCTCTTTCTGGCTGTCCTCTTCTTCCCCAGCCTGACCTCCCTCAGACCAGCTGGCTGCTCACTCACCTCAGTGTGCTGGGCCCCTGTCTCCTCTGGGCTCCCTGGGTAGTAGCTGTGGGACCCCTCAACAGGAACTGGACCCTGGCCCTGAAGCAGCTCCACGGACTCCTCAGGACTCAGCCCCAGGGCCTCTCCAGCCCCCAGCTGCTGCTGTAGGGTGGCCAGCCAGTACAGCTCCTCCAGGCCTGGTCGGGGGTCCTCCATGGCCCCCACCACGCCTGGCTCACTGAAGGTGGGTGAAGGAGGCACTGAGCTGTAGGGTGTGGAGCCCAGTGAGGCCGTGGGGGGGCCAGAGTGCCCCTCAGAGGGTTCCCGCTTTACCTCAAACTTCATCAAGTCAAAGTCATTGACATATTCCATGGCCAGGGGACTCGGGGGCAGTGCCATTCTGTGGCTGAGTTGGGAGGGGTGCACCTGGGGAAAAAGAGAGAAGTCTGGAGCACCCAGAGGCTGGCAGGTTTCACCAAAACCTGCTTTCCCCAAAGCCCAAGTGCCCTGGAGCCAGAGTTCTCGAAAGCCGGCATGTTGGTGCAGACTCGTTCCCCACAACTTCTCAGGTGGCAGGAGCTCCTGATGGGGACAAAACAGCCTAAAGATCAATAAGAGGAAGAAGGCAGCACAGCCCCTGGCCCCACTGGTGTCTCTGGGATCTGTCTCTGAAAATCAAAAGCAAGACGGGCCATGCTTCCAACCTTAGTGCTGGGACATGCTGAGAGGCTCTGCCATCTCAAGAGGCATCATTTCCTTTCCAAGCAATTAAAATTTTTTGCTTAATTAACTGTTGCAGAGTCTGTGTGTATTTTAGGACAGTGGCAAGGCATGTATGTTGTGAATTTTAAGATATCAAGGATAATGTGTTGTCATACATCTCTGTCTCTCAGAGCACCCAGGCCAATATCTTGCACATAGAAGGTCCTCAGTGTGCCTCTGTTGGTGAATTAATCAAGCGATGAATCACTTTTATAGGAGCAAGAGACTTTCCAAGGATAAAGGAAAGGTCCTCAAATCAGTACTAGAAAGATCAAGACTGAATGGCAACCATCTTTCCCCAAGGCCAACTTCTCCAAGGGGAAATGACCAAGACTGATTTTCTTCTTTTTCTTTGGAACCTGCAATGTTGTGTGAACTTGGGCAGATTGCTTTCCCATTTCTGACCCCAGTTTCCTCTTCTGTTCAGTTAAGGCAGTTAGACTTTAACGTTTCCAAAATGTGGCCTGCAGAACGCTAATTCTGAGAAATATCCAGAGGTCTGTGCTCAGATAACTTTTAGAAATATTGCCTCCTATGCCACTTCTTGCAGATTCACAAGCACAGCAGCATATTAATCGAAGTCTTTCAGTAAACCATCTGTTCAACTTTTACACAGAGTGCCCTAAACTTGTGTCACCAAAGAACTGTACTCCCTGTTATCAGCTGTGGAGCATGTGTTCAGAGCACACATTAGGAAGTCCCAGATAGATGACCTCGGAACTCCTTCCCAGCTTGGAAGTTCCATGCTGTAGCCCAGCTCCTAGTTCCAACAGCTCCGCTCCCATCCCCAGAAGGAGAAAGGCAGGGAGCACTCATCCCTAGACCTTAGAGTTTGGCTCCATCTTGATGCCCCAGGCCTAGGTAGCCCTTTTTCCAACCCACAGCTCAGACCCCCAGACTCTGCCCCAAGAGGAGGAGAGGAGGGAGGAAGAACAGGTCTTCTCTCTCTTTCTGCCCTAGGGAAGCTTGCTTCCCTATCTATTGAGCCCCACACCCTTGGGAGGACAGAGGGGATGGGAACAGACACAGATTGAACGAACTTGTCCTCCGTGGGGAGGAGATGGGGAGACACTGAGAGAGGATATTGAACAGGTATCCAGAGAGACATGGTCGTACAGAGCAGAGGTAAGAGAAGGCTAGTTTATCTTAATAGCTGTGAGGGGCAGAAAGCCAGTCAAGTGGGGTGTGGGATGAGGTACAGATGTGTGAGGATTTCTGAAAGCAAGAAATGGACTGCAGAGAGCAGACAGAAGGTATCAGAGGAGGCAGCTCCAGGTGAGAAGCCTGGTGCCCAGTTAGACCCCGGACATACTCACTTCACGGACAGCAGAGATGACGTGATCAATGTCACAGCTGGGCAGGCACAGCTTCCCCAGAGACTGGCAGCCTCATTGAGTAGGGCCTGCTGACTCTGTGCTCAGAACAAGGGGCTGTGGGCACAGAACCCAAAGGGCACTCTTAAAGGGCCAGCTCTCTGAGGTCATCCCTCAGGCCTCCAGCCAATGAGGGAAGGGGATCATTTGCATATCCCTTTGGCCTGGTTGGGCTAGGGGGATGGAGAAGAGTCTAGAGAAATGTGCTTGTTCTCGAGCAAGGAAAGAGGGCATCTTCCCCAACAAAACTCCTCCTGATGGTCTGACCAACATGTGCTCAGTTCCCCAGTACAGTGAGCCTCACTGGCCCCTTCCAGATGAACACAACCCTTAGCCCTTGGGAGCTCAAAGCCTGGGCTTGGGAAAGAAAGCCAGACAAGCTCCTAAATGCCGCCCCCCCCCACCTCCAGGCTCTGCCACTCTTTGTCAGTGTCTTTAGGGAGGTACAAGCTCTCCCTAACCTACTCTCACCTGGTCTGTTAAGTCTGTTTCCTGTTTCAGGAAACTTCACATTTCTTCATCCTGCTCTACTCCCACCCTGCCCCTCACAGCTATCACATCAGAAAGATGAACAACCCTGCCCACTGGGAAACTCCTCAACCTCTCCCACTCCTGCTGGTCAAGCCCCAGACCAGGCAGACCAGCCTGGGAGAAGGAGCAGGAGAAGGGAGAACAGGGAACTCTGCTCTTTCCTTCCAGGCCACGGCGGGACACCGAGTTCTAATCACTCCCAATCCAGTCAAGACACTTTTGTAGCTGCCCTCACATGCCCTCTGCTCCCTCTCATCTTCTTCCTCTGTGTCTTTGTCTCTGTCTCTTCCTCTCTCAGTCATCCTTGTTCCCAGATGGCTGGAGGATGACCTACATTTTCAGCCTAATCCCCTAACACCTCTTAAAGCTATCATCCCCAGGGAGGAGTTGGAACAGGGATACTAGGAATTAGCCAAGGAGTTGTTTAAACCTGCCTGAAGCTGTTTAAATAGGATATGGACTAGAATAGGACTTCAGGAGTTAGAGCCTCTTCCCCAGCCTCTGAGGACACCCAGACACTCCCAACAGGTCCTCCTCTCCAACCCCCAGAGAGATGCCTGGGTGCCCACCAGCCCTGAGGGTCATTAGTTATAGCAGTTCACTTGGTCCCAGCCTTCAGTGTTGGGTGAAGAGTTGGGAGATGCAGATTATCTAAGTCAGTGGTTCTCAAAGCGTGGTCCCCAGGCCAGCAGCATCAGCAGCATCTGGGGACTTGTTAGAAATGCAATTCCCTGGCCCCACCTCAAATCTACAGAATCAGAAACTCTGGGGGCAGGGCCCAGAAATCTGTATTTTCATAAGCTCTCCAGGCAATTCTGGATGCAGGCTAGTCTAGGGAATGCCTATGGGCCACTCTTGATGCATGTGTGTGTGTATCTCTATGTGGTGTTTCTCCTACCTTGCTCTCTACACACATATAAAAAAACCTACATCACATATAAAAAAACCTGCATCACTCTCTTCACACATCCTGGACTCTCGTGGAGCAGAGACCTTCATCATTATCCAAGTAGAAAGCCTTCTTTCTACGATTGCCTGTATTTAATGTTGTTTTCTCAGAAGGACCAAACAAACCCAAGGCCTGAGAACCCGGCCACAAAATGGAAATGGGGAATACAGAGACAGAGACTAAACACATACCCATGGAATGTAGCTCTAAAGTGGATACTCAGGGCAGAAACCCCAGAATTTCCCTGATTGGAGAAGGAATGGGAAGTGCTTAGTGCAGCCCCCTTTTCATGCCTGGTCTTGTCTGACCAGACACTTGCCCCCACCAGCAGCTGTCAGATGTGTGCTGATCCTCTTGTTTACTGGAGGTCTCAAAGGAGAGGTGGGAGGGCTAAGCTGCTAACAGGCTAAAGGAGTCAGACTAAACAAGCTCAGGCAAGCTGAGCTGCACGGGGCTCAGACCAGGCACCACTACCCAGGGAAAGGGGTTTGGGGAATGAGGGCTGAAGCAAGGCCAGGCCAGAGGAAAACACAAGGGCACAGAGAAGACAGACTGGCAGTGGGACCAGGGAGGTAGAGTCCAGCTTAGGAGGGGAGCCCAGAGACTGAGAAATAGATACTGGGACTGACTGGCTCAAGGGCATCTGGGGGCAGAAAAATGGGGATGAAAAAGATGAACCCAGGGTGGACTTGAATGACAAAACAGAGGAAGGAAGACAAGGAGACTAGACGAGGAGGCGGTTGATGCAGACCTAGGATAGAGGGCAGACTAAGTCAGAGGCTTCACAGGGATTTGGATTAAAGGCGACAGAGGGACACGGAAGAGATGGACAAAGGACCATAGGGAACTAAAAGTAAGAGAGCAAGGCTTTCCAGACAGGACCAAAAAGGGAGTAAGGGATAACAGGAGAGGTGGATAGGAGCCCAGGAGCACAGAGGAGAAGAGAGGGACTAAGAAAAGTAGGGCTAGGGTCAAAGGACTAGAAACAAATATAAAGAAGCAGACAGATGGATGGTCAGGCCATTGAAGAAGAGTGATGCCCAAAGGACAAACAGGGATGTTAGACCATAGGGAAAGAAGGCCATATGGGTAAAGGGCCTGGAAGCATGTGGTAAAAACTAAGAGAAAGGAGAGGAGATGGCACAGATTCAGTATTCCAGGATGCCATCCCAAGCTCCTCAGTCTTGCACCCCCCTTTTTGGAATACTGTAAGACTGTTCTTATTCCTACTTTTAGCTTTTGATATCTAAATCTTTAGTAATGGATCCAAATCTTCAAACCTTTTTCTGGTCTACCTCATATATCTAATAAATACCTACTCTGCACCAGGCACTCCATGCTATGCATTAGGGATACCTCAGTAAGTAAGGCTGACACCAGTCCTGTCTTCATGAGCTTACAGATGGATGAAGCAGAGAAATATCCAGTTATTGCCTGGTAAGGCACATAGCCTCATAATCAACAGCATTCCCCACCCCCCTTTGGAAGCAGATGTGGCTCACGCAACTGGGCTCCCGCCTACTACATAGGAGGTCTCTGGTTCTGTTCCTGGTGCCTCCTAAAGAAGACAGCAAACTGGCGTGACCAGCATGGTAAGCTGATGCAACAAGAGACACAAGAAGGAAAAACGTAATGACACAACAAAGCAAGGAGCGGAGGTTCCCAGTGCCTCCAAAAGAAGATGAGCAAGACAATGAGCTGATGCAAGGGGCAGGCATGGCAAGCTGATGCAACATGATGACACAACAAGAGGCACAAGAAGAAAAACATAATGAGAGACACAACAAAACAGGGAATGAAGGTGGCTTAAGCGATTAGGCACTTCCCTCCCACATCAGAAGTCCTGGGTTCGGTTCCCGGTGCCTCCTAGAAACATGAAAGAAACAGGGAAGACACAGCAAGTGCAAACAATGAAGGGGTGGGCAGAAATAAATAAATAAACAATAAATCTTTAAAAAAATAAAATAAAATCAACACCCCCTCGGTGGGCCATATTTGGGAATATATGATAATCTACTTCTACTCCTTTTTTTTTTTTTTTTTAAGATTTTATTTATTTTTTCATTTATCCCCCCCTTGCTGCTTGTGCTCGCTGGGTCAGCTAACCACGCCATGCCACAGCCGCTTCCCATACTCCTTTTTTTTTTAATCTATAATTTTCGATATACCTGTGAACTGTGGTCTATGGTTGGTGGCAAGGCTCCAGGATGTGTAAGTTCATTGAGGTTGGTGGGCCACACTGTGGGAGATGTTTGTGTTGGATGTGGTGGGAGGTGTGGGAGGTGGGCAACATGGGAATCCCAGTGGGTTCCGTGTAATATTTTAGGTAATCTAAGCACCTCTTAAAATATATGTATATATATATATATAAATAACATTTTTGTAAGCAAATACACATATATGCATATATATTTATATATCATTTTGCAAATGTTTGTATGTATTGTGAGAATTTTGATTTTTACCCATAATAAAAAATATATATATCTCAGAGACCTAAATCTTTGGATTGTTCATATGCCAGTTGAACCCTGAATCCCAGCACAGTTGCAGCCAACTCCTACTCTCCAGTCCTTCCAGCTTGCTCAGAACAACCAACAAAATGATGATGATGGACAAGACTCACCCCAAAAAACAAGGAGTATCTACAACTGCAAGCAAAACAATTCCTTCCATCTGCCCCAAAATATCTAAGTCCCCTCTCAACCTGAAGCAGTCACAGCAGACATCATCCCAAATCCCTCAAGAATGAGGAATGAACAAACATAAGGAGGGAGTGTAACCATGGACCAAAGTAGATTTATTGTTTTTGTAGCTATTGTTTTGTATTAAGGGAAGAACTTGTAACATTGATATAAAGCTAGTGGTTGCCAGAGGTTCAGAGGTGAGGGAGAGGAATGAGTAGGTGGAACACAGGGCATTTTTAGGGCAGTGACATTGTTCTGTATGATACTGTAATGATAGACACAGGACATAATACATTTATCAAAACCTATAAAACTGTACAGCAGCAAGTATAAACCATAATGTAAACTTTAGTCTTTGGTTAGTAGCAATGCTTCAATATTGGTTCATCAACTGTAACAAATGTACCACACTAATGTAAGATATTAATAATAGGGGAAACTATTTATTTGTTGTTGTTGTTGTTGTTGTTGTTTTGGGGGGGCGGGTATTATACAGGAATTTCCTATACTTTTGGTGTAATTTTTCTGTAAATCTACATCTTCTCTAAAAATAAAATTTATTGTTAAAAAAAAAAAACTATTGTCTGGGCAAGAGTGGCCCCTGTCCTGGGCCCTGTACTTTGGAAGGCTCCACTCTGACCTTCCTTCAGCTGCACCCCACACCATGAGTTCTCTTCTTCAAACCCCTTCTGGACCACACTCCAGATACCTAGAGCCCTGGAATTCCCTGCCTAAAGGGCTCTAAGGCCACTACTAGAGACCACACGGACCTCTTCTCTGAGTCTGCCCAAAGGGTGGCCAAGGAGTAGCTGCTCACTGGATGACATGGAGAGAGTCTAGATGTGCAGACTGAGAGGGCCACATGCATGCACATGAGTCCCCTTGCAGTACAAGATGGTGTCAGGGGTTAGAAAAGAAGGGGACCCAAAGGAAAGTAGGACTAGGGACAAAGAGCTAGAAACAAATACAAGGAAGCAGACAGATGGATGGTCAGGCCATTGAGGAAGAGCAATGACCAAAAGACAAAGAGGTAGAAACATATAGAGGGATGCTGGACCATGGGGAAAGAAGGCCAACTCTCCCTACACCATCACATTCTGGTACAGGACTCTGAGGATGTTCAATAAAATCCAAATTTAAACCTGGCCTTCCATACCATTATGAAAGTATATTGATTTAACAGTTTGTTAGCTTAAGCTTTATGTTTTAAATCTTTAAACACCAGGTATGCAGGCCTCTACTTGCACTCTTGCCCCAGGCCCTACCTATGTTAGGGATGGGTCTACAAAAGACAAGCCATTATAACTGTGATGAAGGAGAAGGGCAGAGTGACATGTAATTTTATTTCATGAAGACTTCATCTAAAGGAGTGGAGGTGGTGTTGCAGGGATGGCTTTCCTAAGAAAGTCACATTAAACTGAGACTGGTCAGATGAGTAAGAAGTGACCATGCCTGGAGGTGTGGAGAAGGTGGGAACGTGAGGCTGCAGGAATTAAACAAGCAAAGGCTCCGAGGCAGGAAAGAGGTCAACATGTTCATGAAACAGAAGAAAGGCCAATGTAGCTATAAAGTAGAAAGGAAGGAAGGTGGGAAGCATGGTGATGGGTGAGGCTGGAGAAGACAGCAGGGACCAGATCATGAAGAGCCTCGTAGGCTTTATTCTAAGAGAAAGGAAAAGCTACTAAAAGGTTTTCATCAAGGACATGGTGTGATCAGATTTGTGTTTGAAAAGATCCTTTTGGCTTTACTGTGGAGGAGGGCAAAAATGGAATCAGAGAGTCAGATTGGGGGGCTAACACAGCATCCAAGTTGAGATGTGTCCCCAGGACACAAACTCTGTGATGAAAACTTGTGTACAGATGACTTAATGGGGGAGGGGAGGGGCTTTCAAAGGAAATGAGAGTAGCAGGACTGAGGAGAGGGAAATTTTGAATTGCATTGCAGTTGCAACAGAGACCTCCGCAGATCTCATAGGAGTTCTGGAACTGGAATGGACTTTCAGAATTGTCCCAAATTGAGACAAGCTGGCCAGGCCTGTGCACCCTTGCATCACCCAGTCACTGGATGCACACTGTCCTGGAGAAGGGGACAGTGCATTTGGCAAGGCAGCTCCCTTCAGCCACAGACAAGTCTCAGGAAAGTACTCAGCCGTGTCATTAGCAGCTGGGACAATGAGCACCTTGATCCTGAAGGGAAAATCTGGGCAGTGCACCACAGCATCTATTACAGGGCACCTGGAAGACATCTAAGGGCAGAACCCAGAGGGTCCCTTGGGAAGGAGAAAATGTAGAACTGGGCAAGGTTGGTCACACCCTATTCCCTGGTGGTGATCCTTGGACACTGGGCTGGCTGGTGGAGCAGGCCTTACTTCTGTGGCATGTCAGGGGGAATCAGCAGTGCAAGGAAATCCTCATGTGAGCCCCATAGTCTGCTGAAAGCTAAAGAAGGAAGTAATGATGGAGGAAAAGGCTGCAGAAATGTGGGATTCATTCATTCTTTCATTCAGCCAACTTTTGTTACAGGCCAGCTTCTGCTAGGAGCTAGGATAAGACTAAAATGTGGGTCTTTCTTTCAAGGAACTAACTCTAGTGAGAGTTATAGAGATACAGAAACAACTATAGTGAGGTGTAATTGCAAAAATATAGGCATGTACATGGTGTAGAACCAGTGCAGATCAGATAAATGTTAGTCTTAAGGTGCAAACAGAAAACGTTTCATGAAGGAGGTGATGTTCAATCTGAGCCCTGATTGGTGGAAATTGGATAACAAAAGGATTCCCAGAAGTGCTCTGGCAACTGCAGAGTTGGGTAGGTCCAATATATAGGAGAGAAGGAGGCAAGCAGGGGGATGAAAGTGATGAAGTCAGATAAATTGGAGCCAGATTATGAAGGACATCAAACGTGCCTGGAAGCCTTGCAGGACTTTTAAGCCAGAGAATAAGATCTAACTTTCTTTTTAATGATAAATCAAAGTGACAGTATAGGATTGCAGAAAAGAAAGAAAAGAAAACACCTTGGCTTTTAGAGTCAGAAATACTTGGATTCAGATATCAATTCTCCTGCTGGCCAGTTGACCAGTTAACTTTGAGCAAACAACCTAACCTCTCTATGCCTCTCTTCCACATTTGTAAAATAAGGTTGTTGTGAAACTGAAAGAGGTTATGCATATAAAGCTGCTGTAACCAAGGGTTAAGAATTAACAAATAATTATGACTACTAAATCGTTATATAGATGCCTTTAAATTATAAGATAGCAAAAAGTTAAAACCTGAAATTACTGAAGCTAGCTAGAGTGGTCTCACCCCTATTTATGGTTACTCTAGACTTAACCTTACCCTAGTGCATGCTTACCTTTGTGACAGTAATTCTAGATTGACTTTGCCCTTCTTTCCAGATTAGGTTCTCCCTTACGTGTGCTTACAATTGGGATGGTAACCCCTTCACCTTCCTGTGTTTAATATGCACGTGAAAAACCTTGTAGCTGACCTTTGCTCTCTATACCCCTATCCCAGAAGCTTGATCTCTGATAATGACTGTAACTTTGTGACACCCCCTGGCTTGGGGTCCACCCCCTCCCCCGTTCATCCTGTTCAGACCCTTAAGGTTTATTATTGAAGGAACCTATGTCCAGCTCCACCCCAATTATTCATTATCACCCCAGTATTATAAAAGATTAGAATTTCTGCAGATCAGAGAGGCAGTTTGGGGCCATGAGGCCACTGTGCTCCACTGCTTGCCCAACCAAATAAACTCTTTCACTCTTTAAAACCCTGGTGTCTCAGGAATTGACTTTAAAGACACACTGGGAGAAAAGAACCTGCTTTTGCTGAGTATCACTGCGGCACAGAGCCTGACACCTAACATCCACACAATAAACATTATTCCCCTTTCTTAACTCTCAAAAGTGAACTTTTATGTGCAAGGTGGCTTGGTGGGAATGGGGAGACACTCACAAAGGTACAACCATTATCAGAGATCAAGGCATCCATAGAGGGTGATATGGAAAACAATGGTAACAAGGTTGTTGTTGGTTATTTTTTTTTTTAAGATTTATTTTTATTTTTTCTCCCTCCCCCTTGTTGTTGCATTCACTGTCTGCTCTGTTTGTCTTTTTTCTTTTTTTTTTTTTTTTAAAGGAGGCACTGGGGACCAAACCCGGGGCCTCCCATGTGGGAGGGAAGCACCCAACCACTTGAGCCACCTCCGCTCCCTGCTTATTGTGTCTCTTACTGTATTTCCTCACTGTGTGTCTCTTTATTGCATCATCTCACCACGTCATTTTGTTGCGTCAGCTCGCCATCTTGCTGTCTTGCTCGTCTTCTTTAGGACGTACCAGGAACCAAATCCTGGACCTCCCATGTGGTAGGCAGGAGTCCAGCTGCTTGAGCCACATCCACTTCCCTACAAGGTTTTTCATATGGATATCAAACAGAGAAAGTGGAGTATTTGTCAACTCTTAACTTTCGGTTATAAGAGGGTGGTGGTTGGAGAACTGGAAGGCCAAGGGGTGCCTTGGAAGCTATTACGTGAGGCCAAGTGAGAGACAGATAAGGCACTGGAAAAAGCAAAGACCATGGGGACGGACACAGATTTGAGAGCTAATTGTGAAGTGCAATTCTAAAATTCATGGTGTCTGATAAGAGAAGAGTATTCCAGACTGATTCAAGTTCCCTCCAGGGCAGCTGGCTAGATGCCTCTGAGATAGGGGCTCATGGGGGCAGGTCATGAAGGTCAACCATGCTGTGATGATTAGGCTAGTGTGTCAACTCGGCCAGGTAAATGGTGCCCAGTTGTTTGGTCAAGCAAGCACTGGGCTAATTGTAAAACAAGGGCATTTCATTGACTTTAATCATCAATGAGTTGGTTGCATGATGGCCGATTACATCTACAATCAACTAAGGAGACTGCCATCAGCAATGAGAGATGTCTCATCCAATCAATTGAAGGCCTTAAAGGGGGCATTCAGAGAGAGAATTCCCATCTCTACTTCAGACAGCCAGCATCTCCTGAGAACTCATCAATGACCTTCTTCGGAGTCCCTGGTTTGCAGCCTATCCTGTGAAATTTGGACTTGTGCATCCCCATGGCCATGCGAGAGAATTTTATAAAATCTCATACTATTTACAGATATCTCCTGTTGGTTCTGTTTTCCTAGAGAACCCTGACTAATAAACATGGCATAAAACAACATGGATTAACCTGGAGGACATTATGTTAAGCAAAGCAAGCCAGACACAAAAGGACAAATAGTGTATGAATGCCTTACTATGAACCAAATATATTGTGTAACATAGTTTGATTAAAAAAAAAATTATGCATCCAGTACATTTAATTGAGAAATGTATGTATTTATTCATGTGTTTACTTTTTAGTTTTTAATTGTTTATATTTTCAATTATTAAATGTACAAAATAAAGTAAAAAAAAAAAAAAAATACACATGCCAACACCACTGTGCATTCCTTCAGGCCCAGAAGGTGGCCAAGAGGCAACTGTTGCGGTGGAGTAGGTGTGGGCAGAACTTGGCTGTAAGGGCTGAGGGAAGAGTGTCCAAACACATACAGGTGAGGTCACAGTGCAGGACGGAGCCTGGGTGGGAAGAGATGGGGGTTGGGTGGCAAGCCCAAGGCGGGAAGCCAGTTCTTTTTGTTCCACTATGTCCCACAGAACTCAGAAATTTGAGAATCACAATTGTTTCTGTTACAAGTGACAAATCCACTTAAAATTAGCCTGAGCAAGAAAGAAATTTATTGACTCCTATAACCAAAGTCAGGATTCCTTTGCCCTGCATACCTCTGCTCTGCTCCCTCTAGGCTGGCTTCCTGCTTGGCAGATTCCTGTTTGGCAGTGCCAAGCCCACCCCCAGCAGCTCCAGGCTTAATTTTACTAGTTCAGCAACCCCAGCAAAAGAGAGCTCATTTCCAAAGGTTACAGAATAAGTTCCAGGGGTGGGGGGGGGGGACCATCCCTGAACAGACTGCTGGGGCGAGAGCACAACAGATAGGCTAAGCTGAGAGCCTACAGCCGGGAGGGTGAGGCCAGACCCACATGAGCCCATAGAATGACGAGGTGATTCCCCAAAGGAAAATCAGGGTGCTGTTACCAAAAAAGGTGCTATTACCACCATAAACAAGATGAATTTGAGCACTTGGGATGACATCCAATAATCTCAATGCCTGGAAGGAGATATACAGCTTGGGAAATTCCCCGAGGACTTTATGGTTGTGTGCAGGCCATGAGATCTCCAGGTGAACGTGAATTGAAGGGCCAGGGCTGAGACCTGGGGTGGGGAGACACCACCATTTCATAGTAAGGCAGAAGGGAGCCCTTATGGGGGGAAGGGGGGGGCGGAGAAACAGGAGGTTTAGGGATTTGAGGCTAAGGGGACCCTAGCATTGGGTCTTTGGAAAACAGAAAAGCCGGAGGCTCAGGGTCCAGTTCCCAGGAAGAACCGGAAAGGCGATGCCCAACCCCCGAGCTTCCAGCTCCCGATGGCTCCCGCCCCCGGCCTCGCCCCTAGCTCCTAGCTTGTTTGCCACCCAGTGTCTCTCGGTCTCTATCTCCCCGGAGCAAGAGTCCTCAAAGTTACATCATGTGCAGAGCGGCGAGGCTGAGCAGGGAGGCGGGGCCCCGAGGAGGGGCAACCAATGGGAGGGATGGGACTGGGGACCGAAGGCAGGGGTTGGGGTGCCAGCGGGGCGGACCTGGGGCCTGAAAGCCCGGGGCAGGGGGTGTTGGCTTGCAGGCGGGGCGGAAAGAGGGTCGCGCGAGCCCTGCTAGGTTCCGCCCCTGCGCCCGCCCGCCTCCTTTTTAAGCGCCTCCCGCCCCAGCTTTAGCTCCCTCTCGCTACGCCGCGCTCCCTCCTTTCTCCCTTTTGCTTCTCCCCGGCTCCGTTCGGTTCCCGTGGGCACCCCGCAGCCCCCGCCCAGGTGCCATGGCCGCTTTGTATCGCTCCGGCCTGCGGTGAGTGACCCCCAGTCCGGGGCCGACCCGCACCTCCCGCCGCGCTCGCCCCCTCGGGGCTGCCAGTTGCGCCTGTCCTCTCCAGCTTCCCATTGCAGGAGGGGGCGGGCGGCGGCCGACTGTTTCTCACCGGCGGTGCGTCTCATCGGAGCAGCGACGACCTCAGCCGCTCCGAGAGTCGTCGTTTCTGTCCCCCTCTTCCCCCTCCCGGCCTTGCTTTCTCTGACCGCGACGTCTCTATCTGCCATACTCACAACTTCCTTCCCGCTCCTCGCTCGCCCCTGCCGAGCACTACCTCCATGTATTTTCTTTTCCTTGCAGATGTAAACCTTTCAGACACCCCCCCCGGGGGGGGGGCTCCCTGCCCCCGCCCCAGGTTGCTATGAGAAGCAGTAGGGCCCTGGGGTTAAGGGTGCTTGAGCCCCTGGGGACAGAGCTCAAAGCTCCCCAAAAAGGTAGAAGGTAAACATCCATTCCCGGCCTCCCTGCCTGAGTGGAACCTGGCAGGAAGCCGGGCGCAGCCAGAGGGACCTGGGATAGGAGGGAGGGAAGGAAGGTGGGAGGAGAGAGCCAAGTTGCCTTCATTTCTTACGTGACTGACCTCTTGTTCCGTCCGGGAACCCCTGGGCCTGACGTGTCTGCTGTCTCCCTCTTTTCTCAGCCTCTTGTCTTCCCTCTGTAGCCTCTCCCCTCCCCAGCTTTTGTCCCAGAGTCTGCCATGAGCCCATAGCTCTCCCACAGTTGGTTTCACTTGGCCAACTTTTGTGGGTGGTCTCTGGAGAGCAAGAAAGGGAGATGGTCCAACTAGAGGAATGGGAGGTGGGGGGACTTCACAGGAGAATTCCTGAGTCAGGCTCCAGGTAGACAATTAAGCTCTGGGCTCTGAGTCCTCTGAGGCAGGAACAGACTCAGATCCTAGCAGCCCTTCTCCCTGCCCCTGGAGCCCACACAGGTTTCCATCCTGTTCTGAGTGGTGAAAGCCACCTCAGCTCCCACCACAACTAAGCTCAAGCTCCCACATCCAGGGTGTAAGAAGGCAGCTCTCTTCCTTCCCACACTTAGAATCCCTGAGTCTGAGGAGAAGGGCAGGGTCATGTGGTCTTTTGGTGTGTGGAGCATAGTTTCTGGTGGGTGAGGCCCTGGCAAAGGAGGAGGGCAACTTCCCTCTCTTGACCTTTGCTCTCTCTGGGTATCTACCCTGGGTCCAGGCCAATCAAAACAGACCATGCTTCTCCCTCTTCCAGGGCTGTGAGAGGACAGACAACAAGGACCCTGTCCTCCTGGAAATCTGAGTCTGAACCCCAAACTGTTTGGGGTGATGGAAAAGTTTTGGTAATATGGACGGTGGTAATGGTAGCACAGCATTGTGAATATAATTACCACCACTGAATTGTAATTAAAATGGAAAATACTTTGTTTTTTATATATTACCACAATACAAATTAAAAAAAAAAAAAACCACTAAACTTAAGAATGAAAAGAACAGAGCTGAGAGCTTTAAATTCCAGACACATGAAGCTATCACCTGGGTGCAGTTTCTAGACACTTGGGCATATAAGGCACCTGCTCATTTCTAAGCATTGACCAGGCATAAACATGGACATGGACTGTGCATGCAATAACATGTCAGCATGCCTATTTCACCCAGGCAGGCATGTGCTTATGCTCATTTGGCCAGACCTGTTCCTCACTGACACCCTTATTAAGCCTCATACAGGCTATAAGATACAAGAAGCCTGAACCCATCCCGCACACCTCCTCCAACTGGTTCATGGTGCCTGCCCCCGGGCCTACTTTGGCACACTCCCCAGAAGCCTGAGCTTTCTGCCCCCTCACTTGCCCACCTTCCACATCAGCACCCAGCTTATTCCATCCCCGTTCCTTCTCTCACAGGCTTAGCTGGCATGGGCTGAGCCCCTGGGGCTGGTCCTCACACCGCAGCATCCAGACCCTACGAGTGCTCAGTGGAGATCTGGGCCAGCTGCCTGCTGGTGTTCGAGACTTTGTGGAACGCAGTGCCCACCTGTGCCAACCAGAAGGCATCCACATATGTGATGGGACTGAGGCCGAGAATACTGCCATACTGACCCTGCTGGAGCAACAGGGCCTCATCCGAAAGCTCCCCAAATACAATAACTGGTAAGCCCCTAGGCCCATGAGATGGGGGCGGGTGCTTGGACTGAGGCCACTTTGGGTTTCCCAAGATAAAACCAAACATTTTTTTTAAAGGTTTATTTTTATTTTTATTTATTTATCCCACCTCGCTGCTTGTGCTCGCTGTGTCCACTTATTCATTTTTTTGTGTGTCTGCTTGTCTCCCTTTGTTGTGTCATTTTGCTGCGTCAGCTCACTGCGCCGCGCAGCAACTGCCTTCACCAGGAGGTCCTGGGACTAGAACCCGGGGCCTCCCATATGATAAACAGGAGCCCAACCACTTGAGCCACATCCACTTCCCAAAACCAAATTTAACTGGACCACCCCAAAAGAGTGAGCAAGAATGGGAGCTTTGGGGAAAACAGAACCAGGAACTAGGATTGTTCTGTGCTTTTATGATAAATGAAGACACTGATATGAATAAGAGCTTTTGCTTTTTTTTTTTAACTCACCAATTTAGATAGTTTTTGCTGGGGGTAGAGTTCCCTAGAGGGCTGGAGCCATGGGAAACCACCCTTTCAATGGGACAAAGCCTGGAGAAAGGATCTGAGATACTATTGGTTGGGGAAAAAAGAAGGCCACCAGAAAGACCTGGAGTCAAAGTTGGACCTGGAGAAGTGGGTCTGGGGATGAGGGAGATGTGCTGGCCAGCATCTTCCTGATAATGCCCTCTCCTCCAGCTGGCTGGCTCGCACAGATCCCAAGGACGTGGCACGAGTAGAGAGCAAGACGGTGATTGTAACTCCTGCTCAACGGGACACCGTGCCCCTCCCAGCTGGTGGGGCCCGTGGGCAGCTGGGCAACTGGATGTCCCCAACTGAGTTCCAGAGAGCCGTGGATGAGAGGTTTCCAGGCTGCATGCAGGGTAACCAGGGCAGGACACAGAGGCAGGGACATTCAAGGTATGAACGGGGGCGGGACCTTCACCCAGGCGATGCTTCTCTCCACAGGCCGCACCATGTACGTGCTTCCATTCAGCATGGGTCCTGTGGGCTCACCACTGTCCCGCATCGGGGTGCAGCTCACCGACTCAGCCTACGTGGTGGCAAGCATGCGCATTATGACCCGACTGGGGACGCCCGTGCTTAGCGCGCTGGGAGATGGCGACTTTGTCAAGTGTCTGCACTCTGTGGGCCAGCCCCTTGCTGGACAAAGTGAGCACCTGCTCTGCCCGGGGGGGACACAGAGGCCTTCTTGTCCTCGTGGGAACCCCAAATCCTACCCATCTGGAGCCCCTGAGAACCTGTCCTCTCTGAAAATTAATTCCCAAGATCCAAGGTAGCTGTCTGGGCTCGGGGTAAAGCTGTGTTTGCAGAGCAGTTTGCACGAGATTGAGATTGAGAAAAGTCACTTGTCGGTGCCAAAAAATAGGGGCAAGGAACCTGGTGGGTATTGCGATGTGGGAGTTTTAACTGCCTCTTGGCACCACCACTGCTCCCAAGTGCTTCTCCTGCCAATCCCTGATCCCTCAGGCTCCTGAGACCCCAGGTCCAGATGCCCCTGCCAGCAGCCCCATCACCCCATTGTCCCCAGGGGAGCCGGTGAGCCAGTGGCCATGCAACCCAGAGAAAACCCTGATTGGCCATGTGCCTGACCAGCGGGAGATCGTCTCCTTCGGCAGCGGCTATGGTGGCAACTCCCTGCTGGGCAAGAAGTGCTTTGCCCTGCGCATCGCTTCTCGGCTGGCCCGGGATGAGGGCTGGCTGGCGGAGCACATGCTGGTGAGGGCCTGCTGTGGACCTGGGCAGCTGCGGGGGGCGGGGCCTGGCCGTTCTGACCCAGCCTCCCCCTTGTCAGGTGCCTGCTGAGGGGCAGGGACTCTGAGTGCTCAAAGATTTGGCCTGCCTCAGGCTGCTGAATGTTGGGGCTCCCCCACCCCCCTGCCCTGCCACCGCCACCCCAGGCCTGGTAGCAGGGCAGAGTGCCTGTTTAGTGACTAAACATTGATCCTTACTGTTAGCCCTTAGCTTTCCTATCCCATACAGACATTGCCCTGACCTTTGGTCACCCTCCTCCATGTTCTCCCCGACGTGCAGATCCTGGGCATCACTAACCCTGCAGGGAAGAAGCGCTACGTGGCAGCTGCCTTCCCCAGTGCCTGTGGCAAGACAAACCTGGCCATGATGCGGCCCGCATTGCCGGGCTGGAAAGTGGAGTGTGTGGGGGATGACATTGCCTGGATGAGGTTTGACAGTGAAGGTGAGAGGCCCGTGGCTCACAGTCTTGGTTCTGGCTCTTGCTGATGCATAGGAGTCTCCTGTCCCACTGCTCATGGTGAGCTCTGTCAGTGAGGACCTTTTCCTGAACATCCAACCCTGCCCCACTTATCTGGACAGCCTGACCACCCCATCAGATCTAGGGTCCAGCTCAGGGCAGGGAGGAGTGGAGCAGGACCTTCCTCAAGCTCACCACTTACCTCTTCCTGGTTACTCCTTCCTTTCTTTCATCTCTCCTCCTGACAGGTCGACTCCGGGCCATCAACCCTGAGAATGGCTTCTTTGGGGTGGCCCCCGGCACCTCTGCCACCACCAATCCCAACGCCATGGCCACAATCCAGAGTAATACTCTCTTCACCAACGTGGCTGAGACCAGCGATGGCAGCGTGTACTGGGAGGGCATCGACCAGCCTCTTCCACCTGATGTCACTGTGACCTCCTGGCTGGGCAAGCCCTGGAAACCTGGTAAGTGGGGTGGAGGACTCGTGACACAGTACCCAGGCCTCAACACCTTAATGATGTAAAAGCCTTCTTCCAACCTCCAGCCAACTTCCAGGCCTCCATGAGGCATAGGATGCTCTGAATGTTTGCAGTGCTCTACTTCCCAGGCAAGATCTCTGTTTGGTCCCAACTCTGCCACTTACTGGCTTTGTGACTTGGCTCAGTTGCTCAACCTCCCTGTGCTTCAATCTCCCTATCTGCTGATTGAGGGTAATTATTATGGTACCTATCTCATGAGGTTATTGCATGTAAAGGGCTTAGCAAGTACATAGTAAATTCTCGATAAATATAAGCTGGAATTTAAAAAATTAAAAAAGGAAGGAGAAAGGCTGGTTGAAATTACTATAGAGAGAATTGGGCTGAAACAACCCCTATAGTTTGACTTACTAGGGAAGGAGGAAGCCTGCCTCCTCTTCTGCCCCTGTCTCTCCTCCTGACATTTGGCTCCCACCATACTCTCGTATAATAACTGTGTCCAA
Organism: Tolypeutes matacus; assembly: GCA_026826555.1. NCBI lineage: Eukaryota > Metazoa > Chordata > Mammalia > Cingulata > Chlamyphoridae > Tolypeutes > Tolypeutes matacus. The sequence continues at coordinate 6,086,135 of JAKSZT010054561.1, read as the reverse complement.
AGGTCAGTCTTGATACCCTCACCCTTCCCCTGTCTCTCCAACACAATCAGACCAGAGGCTAGTTTCCTTAGCCTTTCCCAGAAACTAGTTTCTCAACCCTGTCATTACTCCGTGTCCCTTGTGGCCCTGCCTCCCCTGTCCTTGCACTCTGGACCCTTAGCTTTTGATGGCCTTCTGCAGTCACAGGGCCCAAAGACCTAGGGATGTGAGAGAAGAGGAGCATGGCAGGGGAAGGTGGCCTTGTGGTCACTGAACCCTGGAGTCAGGGTTTCCAGGCTGGCCTCACAGTCACCCTCCTCCTCCAGTCACTTTTTGTTTTCTCTAACACCATCATTAGATGCCCCTCAGCCTTTCCACCCAAATGGGAAACCCAGGAAACTCTCATCTTTCCCCACAGGCTAGTTCCCTAGCCCTTTCTTCATCTCTGGATTCAGGGGTATAACTAGGGCATCTGTGCCCAGCTTCAATTCTCAGAACAATGCCTTGTGCTAGGATCCTGAATTGCAAGGGGTGGCTTTTATCTGAGAGAGGAGGGAGGAAGTGGGGGGAGAGGCAGACAGGGGATGCTAGCTCTGCCACTCCATCCCCCACCCTTGGGCTGATGAGCAGCCTCCACTGCAGAAGGTACAGTGCCGATTCCAAGGTCCTGTGGTTGGGAAGCGGCTGTGGCTCAATCAGTAGGGCTCCCGTTTACCATAATGGAGGCCCCGGGTTCGGTTCCCGGGGCCTCCTGGTGAAGGCAAGCCCGCCCGCACGGCGTGGTTAGCTGACCCAGCGAGCACAAGCAGCAAGGGGGGGATAAATGAATAAATAAATAAAAATCTTAAAAAAAAAAAAAAAAAAAAAGGTCCTGTGGTGGTGCTTCACAGGCCAAGCACCTGAAGTCGCAAATAACCTGGGTTCCTCAGGTGACACCTGCCCAAGTTATGCCCCTGTTCTTCAAGCCCAAACACTCCATCAGGGTCTGAGCAGGGCCATAGAAATCACACCAAAATTCTGTTCACTTTGTAATCAATGCCTGCTTGTAGTTTAATAGCTCAGGAGATTATGTCTTTCTATTTGCTGATGGAAAGTCAACTGTCTGAAATATTGACCTGACATCCTGTTTTCACTTTCGATTTGGGTATTTCTCTAAATAATAATTCTGTAAATAAAGAAATTGTTTCTAAGGGAGAAAAGTTCTATTATAACCTTACGCCAATATCTAACCCCATTTCCTTAAGCTCTGGCCAATGCTGACTGGCTCTATCTTAGCATAAACATTAGTTTCCTGCTGAACCCCAATTCCCCTTCTACTCGTTGGAAGCTCCGCTAGCAGCATTATTATGGATAAATAACCTGCCTATCTTTGGGGGGAGATGTCCTGCCTCCCTTCTCCCTGTTCCTTACCACACATGTACGTGTGGGTTGGGAGCGGACATGCTTTTGGAAGTGATCGTTTTTGCCTTTCCTCTACCAGGTGATAAGGAGCCCTGTGCGCATCCCAACTCTCGCTTTTGTGCCCCGGCTCGCCAGTGCCCCATCATGGACCCAGCCTGGGAAGCCCCTGAGGGTGTGCCCATCGACGCCATCATCTTTGGAGGCCGCAGACCAAAAGGTAAACAACATGTGGGCTCCATGCTTTAGGCTCTCAGTAAAGAATCTGACTGTATATCCAGGGTCATTCTTGCTTGTACAGGGTTTAAAAAACAGATAGCTGAGGTCCTAGGGGAGAGAGACTAGGAGTCAGGCTCAGCAGATGGGATGGAGTAAGGGTCCAAAGGAAAGGGCTGCATGTGACCCTTTTCCTTGGTGTTCTAGGGGTACCCCTGGTATATGAGGCCTTCAGCTGGCGCCATGGAGTGTTTGTGGGCAGCGCCATGCGCTCAGAGTCCACTGCTGCAGCTGAACACAAAGGTGAGCACCCTCCTCATTGCTCCCTCTCCTCTGTGTATGCACATGGCATCCTCTCTCCCTTCCTGAGCCAGACCCCTCCTGCCTGTAATGTCCCACCGCCCTCCCCCCTCCCAGTTCTGTCTTTTCCCCTCCCCTGCCCCTGTCCCTTCTCTTCACCCTGCCCTGAGGGCCTTTCCAGAGCAGAGCATTTGACAACTTTCTCCAGCTAGATGCTGGGGTGCCCTTTCCCCTCCTGTAAGAAGGAAAATTCCTTACCTCTTCTGCTCTCCTCCCAGGGAAGATCATCATGCATGACCCATTTGCCATGCGGCCCTTTTTCGGCTACAACTTTGGGCGCTACCTAGAACACTGGCTGAGCATGGAGGGGCACAAGGGAGCCCGGCTGCCCCGCATCTTCCATGTCAACTGGTTTCGGCGTGATGAGGCAGGCCGCTTCCTATGGCCAGGCTTTGGGGAGAACGCTCGGGTGCTAGACTGGATCTGTCGGCGGCTAGAGGGGGAGGACAGTGCCCGAGAGACACCCATTGGGCTGGTGCCAAAGGAAGGGGCCTTGGATCTCAGTGGCCTGGGAGCCATAGACACCACCCAGCTGTTCTCGCTACCCAAGGACTTCTGGGAACAGGAGGTTCGTGATATTCGGAGCTATCTAACAGAGCAGGTCAACCAGGATCTGCCGAAGGAAGTGCTGGCTGAGCTGGAGGCCCTGGAGGGACGTGTGCGCAGAATGTGACCTGAGGCTCCAGGCTAGCGAGAAAGCATAGCACCGCCTACCTAGGAAGAAGGGAGCCATCAGGCATGCAGAAAATATGAGCAACTTTGATATAACTAACATCTTCTGGGGGCCATGATATCATACCACAGACCTTCCCCCCGACACTGCCCAGTAATAAGAAATGCTCATTTATTTTACTTAACATGTGTTGTGTTCATTTCCTGCCTGTCTTCATAGGCTTCCTCCTAACACCAATCCCACAATCTTCTTCCAGCCCCTCCAAGCAGCTGTCACCCCAGTGCAGCTTGGCACAGCCTGATGGTGTCAAGGATCTGTCTCATAGGAAGCTGTCCCCCTGCATCACATAAGTAGAAATTGCTGGGAGAAGGCATTATTTCACTCTGTCCTGAGATCTTAAAAAGGTGGGAGCCTCTGGGAGCTGCTCAGGACAGCTTCCAGGCTTAGACTCCCTGCTGTCCCATTCAGACCCAACCCCACTCTCCCTGGCCTGAGGCAGGAAGAAGTCTCTGTAACCCATTCTCCAGCAAAGTCCTGTTTTCATTGTCATTCTCAAACCTGTTCTTTTTTCCTTTCCCACCTGGAATTGGGAATCACAAAGTATTTGTGAAAGCTGTGTTCAACAATAGGACAGCTAACACTTCTACAGTACCTACTGGGTGCCAGGCACTGTGCTAAGCACATAACAAAACAACCCTTGGAGGGAGGTACCATTTTACAGATGAAGAAACAAAGGACAGAGAGGCCAAGTAATTTTTCCAAGGCCACACAGTTAGTGGATGGTAGAGCCTAGGGTAAATGCTAGCTGCATAGACCTCTCTCACAGCAACACAGGCTTTTAGAATTGTAAGAACTTAGAAGTCACCTGTTCCATTTATATGTTCCAAGTACATATAAATCACCAGGGGATCTTGTTAAACTACGGATTCTCATTCAGCAAGAGTGGAGGTACCCAGAGGTTTTGCTTTTCTTACAAGCTCCTGGGTGATGCCAGTGCTTCTGGTTCAGGGACCACAGTTTGAGTTGCAAGGCCTTGGTCTAAACTCTGAAATCAGCTTTGCTCGGAAACGAGAAATAGAACTGTAGCCCCACATGAATCAGGGGCATCAGCTGAAGATAACCGTACCTGTGATCTGGATCTGGCTCATTGACTGTATAAACTGGGAGTCAAAAAGATGGGAGTCTGTGCCTAGGAAATGAAAATAAAATAAAATTATTGAGAACTCCCTTAAACTGGAGGAGGAAACACCAAGCGTTTCATAGAAAACAGCCAATGGCGAGCTACGATGTATAAGCAGAGCAGGAAAGGATCTAAAGGTCACAGTGGATCACATGCTACCACACAGCAGCAGAACATATTGCACTTAAAAAATACAGCCAAATCCTCAGTTTCATAAATAGTGTGTGATACCTGAAACAATACCATTAGAAGCAGCATAGTAGACTCATGCCAGGGTTGCCTGATTTATGGCCTAAACTTTCAATTTCTTCATCTGTAAAATGGAGATGTATCTACCCCTCAGTGTTGTTGGGAGGATTAAGTCAATGAATGTAAGCCACTCAGAACTGCCTGGCACCATAAAACCATTTAATCCACGTTAGCCATCATCACCTTTCCACTCTACTGATTAGAGGAGGCCCAGTAAACATATACTTTATATTACTGAATCTACAGTTTAAGGGAAAAATGAGCAATGTAGATAGAATCTGGGGAAGAAAGAAAATAGATTTGGAAGCAAGTCATTCTGGGAAAGAAGTGGGGAGCTGAGGTTCCAGGCACCTTCAGCTATCTGAAAGCATGTTGACATGCTTTTTCTTAGAACAAAATTTTGTTAGAACAAAATTGGGCTACATGTCCATTAGCTCCAGATAAATGATCATATATAAATAGTTAACACATTTTTAATTAACCTTTTTATTTAAAAATAAAACCACACAAATCTACAGCTTAATAAAATATAAAGTGAACACCTTTGTAACCATCACCTAGAGAAAGAACTAGAACTTTGCCAAACACCAAAATCCCCCCTCCTCCATGTTCCCCATCCAATCCCAGCCCTCTCTTTCCTACTGCAAGTATCCGCTATGGTGAGTGGTGATCAATTCCTTGCATTTTTTTATAGTTTTATCACCCAAGTGTGAATGCCTAGATACTATAGTTTAGCCTTGTCCATTTTTAAATATTTCATGTCTTTTAAGTCCATTTTAATCTATAGGTTCTCCCTTCAATCCCTTCTTTTCCTTCAATTTAACTGTTACAGAATCAAGGCCCAGGGAGTGGATGTAACTCAAGTGGTTGAGTACCTGCTTCCCATTTATGAGGCCCTGGGTTCAATCCCTGGTACCGCCTTAAAAGAGAAAAAAAAAAAAAAAGGATCAAGGTGGGGATGCTCAATGCCTAGATTCATTAATTCCCTAGGGGTTACAAAAGAGCCATATTCAAATTCTGTCACTATGGTTGGAATACTTTTAAAAAGGGTTACTTTGGGAAGTGGCTGTGGCTCAATTGGTTGGCTCCCGTTTACCATATGGGAGGCCCCGGGTTCGATTCCTGGGGTCTAGTGGTGAAGGCAAGCTGGCCCGCACGGCGCAGTGAGCTGGTGCAGCAAGATAATACAACAGAAGGAGACAAGCAGACACAGAAGGGAAAAAAAAAAAAAAAAAAAAAAACCCAAAGCAAATGGACACAGCGAGCACAAGCAGCAAGGGGGGATAAATAAATAAATAAATTTAAAAATAAAAAATAAAATAAAAAGGGATAGAAGAAAAAATAAATATAGGGACCTCCTCAAAATTAAACACTTTTGCACCTCACAGGACTTTGTCAAAAAGGTGAAAAGGCAGCCAACTCAATGGGAGAAATATTTGGAAATCACATATCCAGTAAGGGTTTAATATCCAGGATATATAAAAAGTTGTTACAACTCAACAATAAAAAGACAAATGACCCAATTAAAAAATGGGCAAAAGACTTGAATAGATATTTAGCCAAAAAAGAAATACAAATGGCAAAAAAGCATATGAAGAAATGCTCAACATCACTTATAATTAGGGAAATGCAAAAAAAAAAAAAAAAAAAAAAAGGATACTTCATGTTTTGTTTCATTACTAGTGGTATAGTTTGCATAGGGACTGCAAGATAATTGCTTGATTCTCTTTATTTGCTATATTCAAGAAAATGACTTGGTTTCTTATCCTTTTATTTTTTTTACTTATTTATGCCGGGGCGGGCCGCCCGGTTGTTTGCACTCACTGTCTGCTCTCTGTGCCCATTTGCTGTGTGTGCTCGTCTTCTCTTTAGGAGGCACCAGGAACTGAACCTGGCACCTCCAATGTGGGAGAGATGTTCAATCACTTGAGCCATGTCTGTTCCCTGCTTTGTTGTGTCTCTCATTGTCTGTCCTCTGTGTCTCTTTGTTGCATCATCTTGTTGCGCCTGCCCATCATGGCAGCTTACTGTCTTGCTCGTCTTCTCCAGGAGGCACTGGGAACCAAACCCGGGACCTCCCATGTGGTAGGTGGGAGCTCAATGCTTGAGCCACATCCGCTTCCCTCCTATCTTCCTTTTAAAAGGTGACCAATCAGTTATACACATACACACATCATTATGAACTCATGTATTTAAACATTTAATGTTTATTAAATTATCCTTATTTTTGCTCATATTGCCTCATCTTTGGCCATGATAGCTTGCCTCTTAAGTCATTTTTACATGACCCTAATAGTCCTTCCTGGCTTCCTTGCTCTCTGGAATGATAAGTTGTTCCACACTCATCTTGTACATTTCCTGTCCCAGACCTGGAGTCAGCCATTTCTCCAAGAAGCTCTGGTTTCTTTCCATGGGAAATGGTATTTTACGACTGCAATCTGGGTTCTAGGAGTGTTCATTGCTACTGAATTGGTTATTGTTTCTAGGGCTTTGTAGGGGACAGAGATAGAAAGATAAAACACCTCATGAATTCACACTGATAGTTCCTGTTGAAACTCAGAGCTAAGGGGTTTTAACCTCTTCCATTTTACATCTGTAGCTCCTATGCTCCACCAAAAAATTCTGGTTCTCAGGGACACAAGATATGAAGGTATTCAAATATCCCATAATTACTCAATTGCTTTATAGTTAGCACACTTCCCGCCTTCCTTCTACATAGAAAATGCTACAAGGAGACAATGTAAACACGTGTATGGTGGGGTGGTACACGAGAATTTTATGCATGATTGTTTTGTAAACTCACAACTTCTCTAATAAAAATTTTGTTAAAACTAAAATAATAATCATTCACTTCTGAAGACAGAACTTTCCCTTCATTCTACCCAGAGCTGAACACATGTTCCTAGAGCTCTGTGCAGTCACCGGTCTGGGGGCTGAGGTGGGTGGAGGGCGGAGAAGGGGGGAGGGGGCAGTTAGCCAGAGAATGAAAATTTACTTTCCTTCTCTCTTCAGCCCAGCCTGCCCCCTAGTGGAGATGCCTGTGAGCAGGATAGAGCCCATGGCAGGTCACACAGGAAGTTAACCTGCTGCCATTTACTTAGCAATTACCAAACCAGCTCTAAAATGGGTGCTGTGGCTTTAAGTGTAGATGGGGAGAGTAAAGACTGCCCAAATGAAAAGCACTTTACAAACTAACAACAAGTAACATGCCACATTTCAAAATCACGAAAGGGAAAGTCAATAGTTCATTGAAAAGACTTAATTATTATTTTTAAAGAAATGCCATTTTATTTATTTCAATAGGACACTGAGTAGACCCTAATTTATAAATGTTCATATACATTTTGAAAAAATATTAGAGGTCACAGGTGTCATAATCTAGTTCATAGCCTTAAAAATCTTTTACATAGAAGAATTAATCAATAGATCCAGAGATGAAAACCTACATTCTTTAGCATTTGATTTGACGTTAAGGAGGACATTTTGGTCATAAAACCCGAGAAACTAAAGATTTACCATGACTTTCAAATGTTTTATTCAATAACGTACAAGTTCCATATTACAAAGGCTTGAATTAACAAAGTTTTATTCAGGTTTAAACTGGATGTATTATATTGGAGAAGAGGAAAAAAGTAAGCAAAAAATGCATTATTAAGGAGGTGAGTTTAACAGATGATCTTTTCCCCTACACCTTGGGTGTGCAAATTGTATTAATTAAAATCTTTTGTCCATGATACAACTTTGTCACTGATGGCATGCAAAGCCCTCTCCAGTTTATTATTTGTTTAATGATACAATGAACCTTGGTGTTTTTATACTTTTTTATGCAAAATTGAAACCAGATTATTTTTGCATCCACCAGGTGTCACGTGGATGACCCACCACCTTATAATTATTAACGTAACCATGTAGCTTGCACAATTTCCATGGTATAAAAATCGAAGACTACAACATCATTTTAAAGGTTACATGCTATTTCACTGTCTTTATCATACTATAATTTATTTACCCAATCCTGGGATATTTTGACCTATTTTGTTTCCAATATTTCACTATTATAATCAATTGCTAGGCTGAATATAAATCTTTATGCAGGCCTGGCCTAGATTCCTGGATGTGGTACCACTGGGTCAAAGTGCAAGGGAGCCTGACTGGTAGACGAGAGCACTCCCAGATAAGAAATTCCCCTGGGAAGGCACAGAGGTGGAAACATGCAAGGCATTTATGGGAATATTTGCTTGGCAGAAGTAACAAAAATTGAGGCTGGTAGAAAACAGACAACCAGGTGTGGTAGTTTGTATTTGAAAGGATAAACAACAGTGAAGCCCTTGTGGGTTAAAAACTAAATGCTGTTAGAGGAGGAAGCCTCCAGTAGATGAACGAATGTGGAAGAGGCATGAAGTAATGAAAATTTGATCTTGGGTGGTGGCCGTTGGAAACAACCTCCACTAATCAGCTAAAGAATCTGCAGGGCTTGAAGAATTGAATATAAAGGGCAAAAAGGGGAGAAATAATTTAAAAAAAAAAAAAAAAGATTTCAGATTTTCCAGGCTGGATAACCCAGAAACCATGGAATCCTAAGGTCTCAATAGATGTTATAGGGCAAACATAGTAATAGGAAATAATGAATGGGTGACCAGCAGACCTAGCTGCATACTTTGTGGGGCCCAGTGCAAAATAAAAACATGGGGCTCTTGTTCAAAATTATTATTAATTGTTTTTAATATCCTGGCCAACTATTTGGTCATTTCTCATGCTACTCTTTTTTTTGTGTGTGTGTGTGTGTGTGTTTGGTTTTTTTTTTACCAGGAGGTCCCGGAGATCGAACCCAGGTCCCTCCATATGGGAGACGGATGCCCAACCATTTGAGCCACATCCGTCCCCTCTCATGCCACTCTTAATTCCCCTTGGCTTAATACTCCTTGCATTGACCTTTGCCCCTTGCATCCTACAGTGCCTTCAGTCCTTCATTCAGCTGGCAGATCCAAGCAGTACAAGTTCCTCTCCTGCTGGTCCAGGGATATACCTCTCTTCAACTCCACACCACCAGAAACCCCTATAACCCCATGCCTCAGTGACCCAGTAGCAGGGACACCTCTGAGAGCAACTCAAAGTAAGTAGGACTACAGTCCCAGCCAGCAGGAAGCAGTTACTGAAGACGAGTCCTCCAGTCCACTTCTTCCCCAAAAGATTTTGGGTTGCATATCAGAGAAGTGGGGATTGAAGTAGAATAGGGACATGAGGAGAATCAGGTATTTAGAAACCTGGGGCAATGAAGAGTCACTTATCTTAAGACCTAAAGCTGGTGGAGAGTCACTTATCTAGAGACTGGAGGCATGTGGACAACAGGTTATGAGAGATTTCCGGGGAAAGACAACTGCTTGCAAGAGATAGAAGCCTAAGGTTACACAAACTAGGGCTCAACTTATCTAGTAAACCGCGCCCCTTGCCCAAAGACTTATAAGATGTCAACTAACAACACTTCGAGATAGCTCTCCCCTTGGAGGCTACCCTGTGCTTCTCAGCTCACGCTCCATCCACTTCTCCCACTTGCCTTCCTTTAACACTGTTCAATAAGCCATCATGTTGCCTAAAAAAAAAAAAATCTCAAGGCAATGACAGTGTAACCAAGGCTTAAGAATTACCAAATAGGGGGCATCTGTGGCTCAAATGGTTGGGCGTCTGTCTCCCGTATAGTGGGACCTGGTTCCATCCCTGGGACCTCCCAGTAAAAAGAAAAGAAAAGAAGGCGTGCGGGCAAGATGACATAACAGGAGAGTGACACAAGGGAGAGCCAAGACAAGACACACCAAAAAAACAGGAACTAAGGTGGCGCAGATGGTAGGACGCCTCTCTCCCACATCGGAGATTCCCAGGATCCAAGACAGGAGGAGAAGGATGAGAAGAGGGGGCAGGAAACAGACACAGAGAATTGTCCAGCAAATGGATACAAAAAACAGCAAAAATGGGGTGGGGTGGGGTGGGGTGTAAAAATGGATAAAAAGTGAATAAATAAATCTTAAAAAAGAATTAACAAATAATTATAGTTACTAAGTCATTATATACATATATATAATAGCAAAGGTTAATGTCTCAAATTACTGAAGCTGGCTAGAGTAGTCTCACCCCTTTTTGTGGTTACTATAGACTTAACCTCACCCTAGTGTATGCTTACCTTTGTGATGGTAATTCTAGATTGACCTTACTCTTGTTTGTGGATTAGGGGCTCACCCTTGTGTATAAAATTGGGATGGTAACCACTTCACCCTCCTCTGTTTAATATCCCTATGAAAGACCTTGTAATTGACCTTTGCTCTGTATCCCCCTAGATCCTTGTGACTGATCTTGGTTTGCTACCCCATCCCAGTCTGTTCTGTTCAGCCCCTTAATGTTTATTAATCAAGGAACCTGTGTCCAGCTCCACCCCAATTATTTATTAGCGCCCCGATATTATAAAATATTAGAATTCCTGCAGATCAGGGAGGCAGTTTTGGGGCCATCTAAGGCAACAACTGACTGTCTTTGCTTGGGCAACAAAAAAACTCGTTCTCTTTTTGAAACCCCAGTGTCTCAAGAATCGGCTTTAAAGATGCATGGGGAGAAAAGAATCCGAGTTTTGCTCGGTATCAACAGCAAAGCATTTAACCAGGCACAGGACCCTTCAAGGAGACCAGCTAGACCCCACAGGTTCAACGCCCAGGATACCAGCCCTAGTGACCAGACGTGATGAGCTCCGGTATAGTGGTCTAGGGGCCAGGAGTCATCACGTAAACAAGTGGCCGCACTTCACCTGCTCAAGGTGAGCCAGGCGGGCCCTGGATAAGGTCAGGTACTAAGGGCCATCGCTGCCCTCCCTGACCTGGGTGGGGAGGGTGCGGCTCAGGGCTGAGAGAGGAGGCTTGCAGCACTTCTAAGAGCGTGAGACTGGGTGTATCTCAGACATGGGGCCTCCGCGCCGGACACAGCTTGGTCACTGGTCCCCCACACCTCCCTCCCCCACAGTCTGGGCAATGATCCCGAGACGTGGCAAGTCCTGTTACTCATAAACCCGGAGGAGGGAGTGGGTGGTGGCGTGCGTGCACACCCGGACCCGCGGCGGGGAGGCGCCGCGAGGACAAAGGGTCTAAAGAAAGCCTGCAAATCCCGGAGGACCAAGGGGGCGACTAAGGGGACAGATGGAACCCTAAAGGCCCATTGAGACCGACGGGAGTATTAGGGAGTGTGTGTAACGTCCGCGGAGCCCACAAAAACAAGGCTTCCGGAAGCTAAGCCCGGGAGGGTGTGGGGGACTGGAGTCCCCAGCTATGACGACAGGACATCTTATAGGCGAAGGAAAATGCATTTCGTACTTAGGGCAGGGCCCAGTGAGGCGAAAAGAAAACGGTTCAAGCCGGGGAGGCTTCGGGATGGTCTGAAAAGTGAAAAGCCGGAAGAACTTTAGGGAAGACAGCAAACAGTATGACTTGCTAAAACACCCCTCAGTAGCGAGCAAACCGCCAACAGTTTATTTTGCATGCCCCGCCTCTCCGCCATCAAATCAAGTTTCCTAGTCTCTGATCCAGGAAGCAAAAGACTTAAGATTTACTCCCTCCTCCCCAAGAGAGCGAACGCCCCTCCTCAGTCACGCGTTTTCTCCTCCCTTCAGACGCGCTTTCTCCCGCCCAGCTGTGCCCCGCCACCCAGTTAGCAGGCCAAGGGGGCGGGGCCACCGAGGGCGTCGCGTGACGTCGGCGCTCAGCCGGCAGGAAAGCCGGCACAGGAGTGACGAAGGAGGCGCGTGACGGAGGAGCGGTTGGCACACGCTGCGACTGCAGTCGGTATAAACAAGGCCTTGCGCCGCTGTGGCTCCTGCTACCGCTCCTAGCTGGTGGGTGGTGTCGCGTGGGGCTGTAACCGCCGGCTGCAGTAGGAGGTGCCTCACGACTTCCTCCCTGCGTCTCCCCTTGGCGTACACGCCCCCGGCACACCACGTGGGCGTGAGGTATGGGAGGAGGGGGTTCGAGTTCTAGCCTCATTGGCTGTGGTTGCAGCTGGCTTTCTCAAGAGAGTGCTCTGATTGGTCGGTAAGGGGGGCGTCGGGGGTCTCTCAGTCCTCAAGCTTCTGATTGGTTGGATAAGATAAGCTAGTGAGGCGCTTTCTTCCGCGAGGGTTTTGATTGGTCGGTCAGACAGGTTACCTGGGACTCCACCCCCCCCCAGGGACTTTGATAGGTGAGTTTGGGGGTAGAAAACTGAGAAATTCCTCTTCAAAAGATTCTCTATGGTAGGCTAGGGTAGCGTGCCAGGACTTCCGCTCTGTTTTCTTTGCTTCATAGGATTGGGGAAGGTTTGTGTTCCTGAAACTTGGGAGTTGTCCCATGCTAAAGAGAAGGAATCTCAGTCCCTAGAAAGGGTTTCTCATCTCAGGAGACCCTGGCATTTCTAGAGCAGGCTTTGCTTTCACCAAACCCAAGGAGGTGACAGTAAGGGGCCCTGCAGAGGTCCTAAGGATGCTGTGACCAGAAGATGGGATCAAGGAACAGCAGCAGCGCAGGATCTGGGTCTGGAGACCCCTCTGAGGGCTTTCCCCGAAGAGGGGCTGGCCTGCGAAGGAGTGAGGAAGAGGAAGAGGAGGATGAAGATGTGGATCTGGCCCAGGTACTGGCCTATCTCCTCCGCAGGTAACTTACCCTCTGGTGTGTCTCCACCAGGTGCCACCACAGACCCTTGCTCCCAACTCCAGGCAGGGAAGTTACAGAGGATAGGGAGGGGGGTTAGCCCAGGGCAGTAACTCTGAGCAGAACAGCCTTTCCCTGCTGGGCACCCCTGGCACTTGGCTCCATGTCCAGTTGGAGTGGCTCTTGTCTTGGCTAAGGAGGGTTACCAGGAGGACCCTCCCTTGTGTTGGAAGGGGCTGTTCAGAACAGGGGAGCCTCTGGCTATGGCTACATGCATGTAATCTGTTTTCCAAGTAAGTAAAAAAAAGGGGCCCTAAGGGGCAAGGAGTGAAGTAGGGGATGAGGAACAGATTTGGGAGGGGAGAGTGGAACTTTAATAAAGCCATCGTTATGTGATATGAGATCATGTGGGTTTACTTGAAAAACAAGTTTAAACTGATGTAACTGTAACCCTATTTTTGTGGTAAGAATGGCTTGAAGGGAGTGACAACCAGGAATTGACTGGAAAAGGGTGCACCTGGCCTTGTTTCTTTGCTTATGGATCTTTGGGGAGAAGACAAGTTTGGGGATCCCTTCAAAATGCTATATTTTATGTTGGGCTTCTCAGACAAATGCTCTCAAAATTTCTTTCTCTATGGGAAGTCAACTTGATTCTTTACTCCTGCTCTAAGAATGAAAATAGTTTCCCACTATGTCTTATAGGAGACTGGAAATAACAGCCAAGGTGTAGGCAGCCTCCAGCCCTCAAAATGGGGACAGTATGAGGGTTTGAGCACCATATGGTGTGAGAGCTGGGTAGCCACTAACTCTGAATTTGACTGGCTTGGAGGGATTCCCCCCCCCCACCTTTACCATGAGGGTCTCTCCACAGAGGCCAAGTGAGGTTGGTGCAAGGAGGAGGTGCAGCGAATTTACAGCTCATCCAGGCCCTCTCTGATTCGGAGGAGGAGCACGACAGTGCCTGGGATGGTCGTCTAGGGGACCGATATAACCCACCCGGTAAGAGTAAAACAGATTGAGACCCTAAAGACTTTAATTAGAAAGCTGTGTGTTTGTGTGTGAAGAATCATGAGTTAAAATGAAAGATGAGATAAGTCAGGGAATGAGGAAGTCCTTGCAACCCCTGGTATATTCAGCCACATTGGGTGGGGCCCATCTTCCTACATTTTGGGCACGGTTCTGCTAACTGGCCTCTGGGGCTGGAAGACCTAGGATAAAACTTCTCCTTGGTACTCACAGTGGATGCAACCCCTGACACCCAGGAGCTGGAATGCAATGAGATCAAGACACAAGTGGAATTGGCCACAGGACGGCTGAGACTTAGGCGGGCAGCCCTGGAACACAGCTTTCCTCGAATGCTGTACCAGGTAGGCCTCTCCACCTCCAGCCAGTCTGGCAGCAGGCCTGTCCCAGGAGCCAGAAGCTCTGCCAGCCCCAGAGAGGAGGGAAGGAAACTTTCCAAGGAAGCCTCAAATGCTGATTCCGGAAACTTCACATCAGGGTTCCGTGGTGTCCATTTCTGTAGCAAGAGTAATATCTTTGGAGGAGGGGGCTTGGTATGGCTTCAGTGGCCCTCTGTTTCTGCTAGCAATATTCCCAATCCCTTCCATTTAGAGACAACGGGGCCTCTGCCACCAAGGAAGCTTCTCCCTTGGAGAACAGTCTCGAGTGATGTCTCAGTGAGTATGGGGCTCAGTGGAGAGACTCTAAGGGCCAGATAGTTCTTATCCCCCAAATTTTGAGGGGCAGGTGTTAAAGGATCATCAGAGATGTTAAGGTTAGAGATTAAATGGGTTGCAGCTTTGCGAGGAAACAGAGTAGAAAAGCATAGAAATGTAGAGGATGGTAGTAGCATGGATGAAAGAAAAGGGATTGTATGCCAAGCCAAAAGGAAAGAATATGCATATCCTGAGATTCCTGTTAGGATTCTGCTGACTAGGATGCTGCTCACCCTGTTCTCTCCTCACCCTCATTTTCCCTGTGCTTCCCCAGCTTCTTGCCCAACGATCTGGGCTTCACTGACACCTACTCTCAGAAGGCTTTCTGTGGCATCTACAGCAAAGATGGTCAAATCTTCATGTCTGCTTGCCAAGGTATCAGACACTGGTCGCACAAACTGCCCTTCCCTGAAACAGGGAACATTCCCCCTGACTGAAGCTAGAAAGCCATAGGCCATAGGCCCAGGTATCTCACACTCCATCTTGGGATGCTTAGCCAGAGCACGTGTCCCCGTGATAAAAGAAAGATTCCACAGATAGACTGAGTGAGAGAGGGCTCATCTAGGGAGGATACAAGGGGGTGCTCCCTAATTCTGCCTGATTCCAACTCTCACAGACCAGACAATCCGCCTGTACGACTGCCGATATGGCCGCTTCCATAAATTCAAAAGCATCAAGGCCCGGGACGTAGGCTGGAGTGTCCTGGATGTGGCCTTCACCCCTGACGGGAACCATTTCCTGTACTCCAGCTGGTCTGATTACAGTGAGTATGTCCTGGGACCTGAGGTCTCCATACTCCCATCTCCTCTGAGCCAGGACTCCATGCCTTATCTTGGAAGAATGACTCCAAGGGTGCTCCAATATCCTTGTCCTTTGTTGCATCTCTTCCCTAGTTTCACTTCTATTCCTCTTCCCCCAGTCCTGAAAGATTCTTGTTTCTCTTGCTTCTCTTAGTTCATATCTGCAACATCTACGGAGAGGGAGACACACACACTGCCTTGGATCTAAGGTACTGCCTTCCCTTCCTGGTCAGACTCATCAGAGACTTCATAAGGAAGGCTCTCCAGGAGCAAACCTCTTGACCTGGAACTCCTGCTCAGAGGGAAAAGTACACTGGCTGCAAGTTTCTCTGAATGGATTCCTGGGAGGGAACCACCCATCTTATCAGCCAGGGGATGAGGGTAAAAATAGATGGTTGCAGGGTAATTTCTGGGTTCTCGTTGAAGTGATCTGCATTCTGGCACGTGTTGGCAGGACTTCTTTTTCTCCTTCCAAGCCTGCCTTACAATCCTCATCTGATTTCATGTAGATTAACAGAGGCTGAAGGAAAGTTTGCTTACTCAGTTCGCTCTTTGCTCTTTTCAGGCCAGATGAACGTCGCTTTGCTGTCTTCTCCCTTGCTGTCTCCTCAGATGGACGAGAAGTGCTAGGAGGGTGAGCATTTGTGGGGGATGTGTCCCTCAACTAATGAGATAAGACTTCTCCCAGAGATCAGCTCTGCTGCTGTACAGACTTGGGCACCCGTACGCAGGCACCTGTGGGGACAGGCAACCCTTCTTCAAGTTCAAGGTTAAAAGTCACTTCACCTCTTGCTTACCATTTCCTCAGCACTAGATGGCAGGTCTCAAGTCTGTGTGCAAACACACACAGCCAATTCTTCTCTGTAGGAGGAGAGGCAAGGGCTTACCCCTCAGCAGGGCTTCTCAGTAGGGATTCTCCAGCGTACATATAGCATCACTCTTCTCAGTCTTGGCTCCAGGACCCTCTTGATCTCTTCCTTTTTAGGGCCAACGATGGCTGTCTCTATGTGTTTGACCGAGAACAGAACCGGCGCACCCTTCAGGTATTCTTCCTGTGACTTAAGAGAGCCTCTGTCTCCTGGTCCTTGGTCTGTTAGAAGACCTAGAAGGAGGGTCTAGATATCCTGGCTTCTTTCTCCACTAGATCGAGTCCCATGAGGATGATGTGAATGCAGTGGCCTTTGCCGACAAAAGTTCCCAGATTCTATTCTCTGGGGGTGACGATGCCATCTGCAAAGTGTGGGATCGACGGACCATGCGTGAGGATGACCCCAAGCCTGTGGGTGCACTGGCTGGACATCAGGATGGCATCACCTTCATCGACAGCAAGGTGGGCAGGAGAGGCAGGACTGCACAGCCGGGCTACTAAGGTTCTGGTTGTCCAGGAGGGCATGAAAGTGGACTAGTGTGGGAGCTTGCCAAGCTTTTATGAGCCAGGGTCTATAAGACTTTGAGTTTAGGGAAGGGACTTAAGCTAGGAAACTTGAGATCCATCTATACCTACCAGTCCTCAAGGAACAGATCAGGGCTTTCTATTCAAGCAAAGTAGAAGAGCATCTAATCCAGAAGAGAAAAAGAGACCCAGCCATTGTGCTGGGCAAAGGCAGGAAAACCTTGCCAGGGAGTGGGATCAGAGGCAGAAAACTGAAGGTGAGCTCACTTGGAAGAGAAAAGAGGCAAGCAGAGTCAGAGGGCGAGTTCTTACCCCTCAACTAGAGGGGGGCTGGACTGACAAACACTGATGTTTGCAAGCTCTGATGCTTCACATTACCCAACTTTGGATTCACAGGGTGATGCCAGGTATCTCATCTCCAACTCCAAAGACCAGACCATCAAGCTCTGGGACATCCGGCGCTTTTCCAGCCGAGAAGGCATGGAAGCCTCACGCCAGGCTGCCACACAGCAAAACTGGGACTACCGTTGGCAGCAGGTGCCCAAAAAAGGTGAAAGCAGAAGATAGAATCTGAGATCTGGAGAGTTGAGAGTCAGGGGTGGTACTTAAACTGCTTACCTACTGGTAAGACCTGGCATGGCTTAGAGGATGTGGCCTCAGCATGGAGCCCCTCCCACCCCCCAAATCGGTCTGCTTTGCCTGGTGTTAATCCTTTATTTGCTTGACTATGGGGAAGGCCAGGGGTTCCCAGGGTTGGGAGTGGGGGTCACTCAGAACGAACCAGTACAAGATTTCAATATCTTGGCAACCAGCAGGGTTGGCTGATGTTTAGGTGGGGATAGGGCCACCAGGAGGGCTTGGAAAGGAGATTGTATCTGAGCACTGACCTTTGCCAAGGACTGGTGGTGCTGGAGAATCCAGAAGCAGGCTCCCTAATCTAGGGCTCTCTCTGTGTCCCTCCCCAGCCTGGCGGAAGCTGAAGCTCCCAGGGGACAGTTCCTTGATGACCTACCGGGGCCACGGGGTGCTGCACACCCTCATCCGCTGCCGATTCTCCCCCACCCACAGTACCGGCCAGCAGTTCATCTACAGTGGCTGCTCCACTGGCAAAGTGGTTGGTAAGAACACTGTGTCGGAACAAGGGGGGCTTGGGAAGGGCAGGGATGTTCCTCTGGCACTCCACCTGTAACCACCGGCAACCACCTTCAAAAGCCCAGTGACGACAGCAAGTGAAATTTAATTTAGCTCAGAGCAGGAAAAGCTTCAGCAGAGAAAGAGAAAACATTCTATTCTTTGGCACTTTGAATTAAGAAAAGGAACATAGAATTCTAGTCAGTAAATATAATACATTTCCAAAAATATATTTGGTCCTGTTTTTCAGCTGGTCCAGAAAGGGGTTTCAGATGAAAGGTAGAAGGGAACAGAGGAAAAGAATGACACAAAGGCAGCAAGTAGTGAATGTCAGACACAGTGAAGCAGGGAGAATGCACAAAAGAAACACACACACAAATGCAGATACAGATAGCAGGAACATAACACAGTGCTGTGTCTGGGGAGGCAGTCAGATAGAGGCCCGTGAGAAAAAGAGAAAGACGCATCCAGTCCAGGTAAGGAACAGCAGGCTCACACATCTGCAGAGGAGCTTACTTTCGTGGTGCCTTCCGTATCTTGTGGGCTTTTTAGAAAATTGCTGCTGAAAGCTTTAAAGCCGTCTTGCATTTTCTTAACTGTAGGCCCTGTGAAATTTACCTCAGGGCCAGAGATACCCATCCTTCCCTAGACCACACTCAGCCTGAGGTAGGGAAAGAACCAGGCAAACGAAACTGAGAAATAACAGTCCTCTGGTGGGGCTTTGCTCTCCTGGGAAAGTGGGAAGTTGCCTGAGAGGCAGATAAGCAGTGCTGCTCAGAGAGCCAAGGAGTGCTTTGAAGGTCCTCTGGTGGTCCCTCTCCACTCCGGTCTTTCCTGGACAGTGTATGACCTCCTCAGTGGCCATATCGTGAAGAAGCTGACCAGCCACAAGGCCTGCGTGCGTGATGTCAGCTGGCATCCCTTTGAGGAGAAGATTGTCAGCAGTTCGGTGAGGTTCCTAGAGCTGGGGAGGCCAGTGCGTGTCCGGGGCTTGGGCCTTGGAGGGGCTCGCTGCACACTAACTGCTTGCCACCATCTGCCCCACAGTGGGATGGGAACCTGCGTCTGTGGCGGTACCGCCAGGCTGAGTACTTCCAGGATGACATGCCAGAGTCGGAGGAACACCCCTGTGCCCCCACCCCAGTGTCCCACCCCTCTGTACCCTTTTCTTCCCCCCAGTAGATGTGATCTCCAACCCCGTACATGGGTGAGCCTTTTGACAAGTTCACTGCCTCCTCCCTTTCTCCTTTTCGGGAGAAGTTTAGAGGAATCACAAGCAATGGACTGGGAGAAACTAGCCCAGGTTTCTGGGCCCCAGCTGAACCCTGGAGGATCCTCCCCACAGGGAGGCGGGCAGAGTGGCCTTGTCTCACACCCAGTTGGCTTGGGTCCCTATCTCTGACCAGGGTCTTGCCTTCTGCCATTATCTGGGGAGTGGCCTCTGCCAGCAGGGGTAACTGTCCTGAATGTTTTTCAATCATGTTTGGATGTTAGGTGTTGGCTCCTAGAGTAGTGTGCCTGAGGCCAGGTCTGAACTGACCTGCCAGAAGCATCTCCACCCTGCCAAGCCCATTGCCCAAGCCTTCAAGTTGAGGATTAGACTAGCCTGGCTGTTCATCCTGAGGTCTTGATGGCAAGTGCTCTAGTCCTTTGGGTGGGGTGGTGGCTAAGGATGTCTTCTCAGCACCCTCCCGGGGGGGGGGGGGGGGAGGGATTCAGTCTTCTCTTCATATGTCTGGGTCTTTGGGGTGGGGCAGGTTGTAGTGTGAGAGGCAGGCCCTCCCATCCCAGAGTGTCCCATCATGGCTGGACGCCAGCAGCTTCAAGGAGGGAGGCTGAGGTAGGACTCCTTTGTCCTCACTGGCTTTGGCTCCCTCAATAAACTCCGTGAGAACCTGGCTCATTGTCTGCCTCTGTCTCTCTTTTGCTCTCTTTTTCCTCTCTGAGGTCTTCCAACCTCTCACTTCAAGAAAACACTTCCAAAAAAGCCTTGAGGTATGCTTCTTGGTGAAAGGAAAGACCGTGTTGACACCCCTAGATGAAGGGAAATACCAAAATTATTTGGTTAACTGAATCTTGCAACAGGCACTCCTCACCAAACCTCAGAAACTTTGCAGCAAGTAGAAAGAGATGGCAAGGGAGTCAGCACATTTTAGGTTAGAGCCCAGGAATGCCTGCATCAGCTCTTCTCTGGGGCTGGCCTGGAGCTGGTACAGTCTACGAAAGAGGCAGCCCATGAATGCAGAGCCAGAGATAACCTGGTTGACTCTGAACCAGGCCCCTTGCTGGGCTCTTCTCACTCAGGACCTCATCCACCCTTACAGCGCTTTGTACCAGTGAGGAAACAGAGGCATGCACAGATCAGGGAACGTGCCCCAAAGCAAACTGATGTCAGTGGGAGAGCTGGGATTCATATCCAACTCTGATGGATCTTTCCACTAAATTTCATTCTCTAAGGCAATTTTCAAATTGATTATAAGTCCCTGGGGTACTCAAATACTTTGACGGCAAGAGGTAGTTTGAAAAGATAAATTGTCCTAGATCTCCTTTCCCATCTGCCCTTTTTCAGTCCCTCTGATGCTCTACCCCAGAGATGTCACATCTCATCCAGAACCTGTACTACCTCCAGGGCACCAAACTAAGGGCAAATTTAAAATTATTGGTATCCTCAAAACCTCTTTCAATTAAGTGCCATGAACCACCCATTCTCATGGAGATGCATTTCCAATACAATTTTAGTTTGTCAAAATGTATGAAATATTTTGTTGTACTAATAATACATGTCATACTACTAACAATTGCAATGAAAATTCAGTCCAGAAGAAAAAATGCTTTAACTCTTATGACCTTAATGATCACAAAAAACTTTCAGAAATTAAATTTCAAATTATATACTTTTTTTTTTTTACTTTTTTTTTTGCCAAAAAGTGTGATAAAGTGATCAGTAAAAGACTTTTAAGTATAAAAGCATATTAGAATAAATTCTGAGGGGGGAGTAGATTAGATATATGATTCCTGATTATCAAGAAGAGCTTGTCACATTTTTGTTAAATGGATAATGGTGAGGTATCGAATCACTACAGTATATAGATTCCATTGGATATATTTAAAAGTATGATATAATGCATGTTATTTTGAAGTGTCAGTTTATGCAATACACTGGAAATTATGTACTTTGCAACTATTTAAAATTATGATGAAAAATTTTATGTCAACTCAAAAATGGGTGAGGGGGTCTAGAAGTGTTTGAAATTCTTTCAGAAGGTCCATGAGGTAGAAGGCTTGAAGGCTACTATGCTGAGATCTGATGTCATAAAGTATTAAGCTTTAGGATCTGGAAAGAACCTTTTTGATTATCTAATCTGTCTTGATCAGTTTACAGATAAGGAAACTGGGGCCCAAGGAGAGTTGATTAATTTTCCCATAGCCACACAGTTGGGCCCAGAACCCGCATGTCTTTGTTTGTTCATTCCTCTCACTACTCCACGTGGCCACCACTGTGCTCTGAAATCCCACCGCCAGTTTTGAGGAATGGAGGAGACAAAAAGTGATCTCAAAACAGACTAAAGGGGACTTCTTGGGTAGGTTGCTCTCTGTCCTGCTGCTTCAGCCCCAGTGGTCAGGATGGGGGGCCAAAACTTACTTGGGGACACCCCAAGGCCCCAGCATAATTGGTTGGAAGACAGAATCTAAGATTCCAGTGGACTCCAGGCTGGGGATTTTCCTTCTTGTGTCTCCTTCCATCCCATATCGCCTGGGTGGAAAGCTGATCTTTAGGGCTCTTGGGGCCCTGCCTGGGCCACTACCATCTCATTCAGCACCCCTTTCTTAGAACACTTGTATCTGTTGACCATCATAATAAACATATAAATGAATGATGCCCCTTGAGATGTGATCCCATGTGCATTGCACAACTACCACGATTTATACAGCAGCCCTGGGGCCAAACTAACCCCTTAGAGTCCTTTTAGATCAGACAGAAGCTGGGCTGGACCAAGCCCCTGGGGTTCACAGTGCTTTGAAGTGATACCTTCCAGGGCTTGAGCTGGATACAGTGCCATGCACAACTGCCTTGCTGCATCCTGACAGCGGTGGGCTCTTGTACTCAGAACCCCAGGAGAGGGGCCAGGACCACACTGACAATGAGGCAGATTGTTTAAATGACTTCCAAGGTTTGGGTAGTTTTATCTTCACAACCCCTGATGGGAGGCAGGTTTTGGCTGACCAAACAGAGACAGGCAGACCCAAGCAGGTTGTGGATAAGGACAAGCCTGGCCCTGAGACAGAACTAGAACATGATTGGAGCTGCAGACAGACCTGTACGTCATGGGGACACCAGGGCTAACGGAAGGGCACAGGCTGCTGTCAGGACACACCCAAGACCAGGACCCTGCTGACGTGGCAGCCCTCTGCCCCAGCCCCTTGCTGCCCCCCCCCCCGCCCTCTCCCCCACCTGTCGGCTGCCAACGGAGCTCTGCGCTGTGTCTGACACACCTGTCACTGCCTGTCCTTGTCCGGGGGTGGGGGCCCCATCAGCCCCTCAGCTGCCCAGCAGAGCAAGCGGTTAGTGGGGAGGGGAGGGAACATGGAGCGGGGGCCGGTGGTGGGGGCAGGGCCGGGGCTGGGGGCCGGGGCCCAAATCCGGGCACTGCTGGGCTGCCTGTTGAGGGTGCTGCTCTGGCTTGCCTCTGCCTTGCTGTACTTTGGAAGTGAACAGGCTGCCCGCCTCCTGGGCAGCCCCTGCTTACGGCGCCTCTACCACGCCTGGCTAGCAGCAGTGGTCATCTTCGGGCCGCTTCTGCAGTTTCACGTCAACCCTCGGACTATCTTCGCCAGCCACGGCAACTTCTTCAACATGTGAGTCCACTTGAGACCGAGGGAACCGGTTCCCTACCCTCCAGGATCGCAGCTCCCTCTCCCAGGCTTCTGTCCTCCTGCCAGCCTGGACACTAAAAATAGGCTAAGAGGTTGAAGAGAAGGTCAACCGGGGGGATGGGGGAAGGGAACAGAGTCATGGGGGGACAGGGGAAGGGAGGAGCAGGGCTGGAGGGGAAATGTGAGCCCCAGAAGGCTGAGTGTCCCCCTAAGGAGAGGGCAGCGTTTCAATGGTTGGGGGTGGGGGGGGCACGGGAAACTCACCAGCAGTGATGGGACACTGGACAGTAGAACTGTGGATACAGCAGAGAGGGGAACCCAGGGCAGGGTAGGGAGTTGCAGCTGGGGCATCTCAGTAGTCTTTCCTCTTCTCTGCCCACAGAAAGTTTGTGAATTCAGCGTGGGGCTGGACGTGCACCTTCCTGGGCGGCTTTGTGTTGCTGGTGGTGTTCCTGGCCACACGGCGTGTGGCGGTGACTGCCCGGCACCTGAGCCGGCTGGTGGTGGGGGCAGCTGTGTGGCGGGGGGCCGGCCGGGCCTTCCTGCTCATCGAGGACCTGACAGGCTCCTGCTTTGAGCCTCTGCCCCAGGGCCTGCTCCTCCACGAGCTGCCTGACCGCCGCAGCTGCCTGGCGGCTGGCCACCAGTGGCGGGGCTATACGGTCTCTTCCCACACCTTCCTGCTCACCTTCTGCTGCCTTCTCATGGCCGAGGAGGCAGCAGTGTTCGCCAAGTACCTGGCCCATGGGCTGCCTGCTGGCGCCCCACTGCGCCTTGTCTTCCTGCTCAACATGCTGCTTCTGGGCCTCTGGAACTTCTTGCTGCTCTGTACAGTCATCTACTTCCACCAGTATACTCACAAGGTGGTGGGTGCCGCAGTAGGCACCTTTGCCTGGTACCTCACCTATGGCAGCTGGTATCATCAGCCCTGGTCCCCAGGGAGCCCAGGCCATGGGCTCTTCCCTCGTCCCCACTGTAGCCGCAAGCACAACTGAAAGAAATAAAGGATGTCAGGCCTGGCTTTGGCTCCTCTCATCATTTCGCTGGGGCCTGAGAAAGGTGAGAAGAGGGTCTGGTAGCCGGAACTCCTCAGTCATTCCTGGCTGTCACTGATCTTGAATGGCCTTCCTTATATTGGCTTCATCCCTCCTGCTGTCCTCTCAGCCTCCTGGTCCTTACAAAGCTATCTGGGGTTGTGATGTTGAGGAATGGCACTGTTAAGGCAGTGCGTTTCATTCTTGGCTGAGCGGGTGCTCCAGCCCAGCTCCAGCCCTTCCTGCCCCCTCTGCTGAATCTCCTCTCTGGCCTCCTCTTGGGACCCTGCCTCTCTGGGCACCTCAAAGGGGGTCTGTGCATATTCATTTATTTAACAAATGTTTAGTGAGCCAAGCACAGTTCCATGAGTTCTGTGCTATGTGAATAAGAAAGACATTTTCTGCTGTTTGGGAGCTTATGGGCTCCAGGGGGAGGCAGATGATAAACATACAAATAAGAATAGCAAACCCGTGCCTTGTGCTTACTCTGAGCCAGATACCTTTCTCGGTGTCTTAAAATTTTTTATGTAACTCAACACATATATTCCTCACAGCAACACTTTGAGGTCGGTTTAGTAGTGTTCCCATCGTACAGCTGGGGAAACTGAGGCACAGAGGTTAAGTAACTTGTTCACAACTAGTAAATAGCAGAGCCAGGGTGACAGACTCAATATGGGTCCATTGTCTGTGTTCTAAATCAGAAGTCAGCAAAGTCTGGGCTGCCCGTAGCCAGGTTTTTTGTGGCTGGTGAACTAAAAATGGCTTTTACATCTTTTGATGGCTGAAAAAATCAGAAAATTTCATGACGTGAAAATTATATGAAGTTCAAATTTCAGGGAAGCGGCTGTGGCTCAATCAGTGGGGCTCCCGTTTGCCATGTGGGAGGCCCCGGGTTCGGTTCCCGGGGCCTCCTGGTGGGGGCGGGCCCGCCCGCGCGGCGTGGTTGGCTGACCCAGCGAGCACAAGCAGCAGGGCGGGGATAAATGAATAAATAAAATCTTAAAAAAAAAAAAAAAAAAATTTCAGTACCCATAAAGTTCTAGTGGAACCCAGCCACACTCATTCATTGAGGTATCATCTATGACTGCTTTCCTGCTATGATAGAGTTGAGTAGTTACAGAGACTGTCTGGCTCACAAAGCTTAAAATATTTACTATCTGGCCCTTTACAGAAAAAAATATGCCAACTTTTGGTCTAAATCACTACAATATTCTGTCTCAAAAAACAGACTAGTATCAGAGATGAGTGCTGTGAAAGCAATATAAAACAGGCTGATCTGTAATAGAGTTGGAGAGAGGTACTTTAGAAAGGATAATTGAGAGTTTTCTCTAAAGAGGTGACATTTGAGCTGAGAACGGAATGACAGCACTAGCCAGGGAAAGGTTGTTTCAGGCAAAGGGATTAACAAGGGCAAAAGCCCTGAGGCAGGAATGAATAGGACACGTTTGAAAAACAAATGGAAAGGTCAAGTATTTGCAAGTGTAATGAATGAGCAGTAGAAAGTGAAGCTGAAAGGGAGACAAGTGCCCAGCAGGCCACCGTGCAGGGCCTTATGGGCCAGGTAAATCCTTTGGATTTCATTTTAAGGTCAACAGGAAGCTACGAAAGTGTTTTAATTAAAACCTTTCTGCTTTGTGGAGAGTGGGTTAAGGAGGAATGGAGTCCAGCAAGAGTCCAGGAGAGCAGGGGCGGGAGCTTGGACCGGGGTGATGCCAGCGTCTGCATGTCTCTTCACCGATGATGCCCACGCCGGCCGGGCTAGGGAAGGGAGAGCAGGTCTTGCTCCATCTCTGAGAAAAGGGCCGCAGGTAAAGCTTGTTACTGTGCCAGACCGAGCAGAGGAAGAGAAGCAGAGAGAACAGCAGCTGAGGAGTCGGGCTGGCAGGGAGTCAAGAAGCCGGGAGGAGGGAGGCGGGGAGGCAAGAGACCAGCAAGGGCCGGGCGCTGGGAGGCGGGGAGGCGAGCCGGGCGGAGGCGGGGAGTCGATAGAAGGGCGGGAAGGCGAGGAGGGCGGAGGCAGGAGGCAGGGAGTCTAGAGGGGAGCCGGAGGTGGGAGGTGGGCCGGGGCGGGGAAGCCAGTGGGAACGCCCCTCTCCCGGCTCTAGGGGGAGCCCCGACTCCACTGCCTTCCTCCGCCCCGCCTCCCCCAGTATCTCCACTCCCTGCTACCCAGGAAGGCCGTGCGAGTTGCGAGGGCTGCTTTCGCTTTCCCTTCCCAGTGTCCGCTCCTCGCTCCTCGTGCGGCGCAAGGCCCCCCGCCCCGGCCATGGCCACGCTTAGGGTCCAGCCTGAAGCCCAAGCCAAGGTGAGCGCTGGGGTTCAAGGAAGGGCCCATTAGGGAGGCGTGGGGCGGCGCGGCTGAGGGCATCCATGACCCGTCCCCCAGCCCGCGATACGAGTGGGGGGTCAGTCCACCGAGGCTACCTGCCCCAAGCACCTGAGCCCACCGGGAGCCCGGCGAGGCTGCGTGCGGGGAGAGGCGAGGCGGCCGTGGTTCAGTGGGGTGAGGTGAAGCGAAGAGCCGGCGTGCAGAGGAAGTCCGCTGGCCTGGGGCCCGGGGCCACACACAGGGTGCGGGACCCATCATGCCACGTCCTGGCCTTTGTCACACAGCGGGCCCCGAGGCCCACTCCACAGGACACTCCGTCCCCTCCCCAGTCACAGAAGGCTCTGTCTGTAAGCCCTCCAAGCATGGCCCAGGCATCCGGAGGGATCTGCTATCACATCAGCAACTCACCCTTCACCCTTCACGGCCTGGAACCTTCTCCCCTCCCAAATCCAGTCCCATGGGAATCCATTCCTCTCTAGGGATCCACTCCACTTTCCCCAGATCCAGACCCACAGAGATCCACTCCTGCAGCACCCTGATCGACCCCCACAGGGATCCATCTCACCTTCAGGTCTGGCCTTAGAAGGAGTCAATCCACCCCCCAGGCCCCTCAGGTTCAGGCCCTACACAACCCTGAGGGAACTGTCCTCAAATAAACTGGCCTTCAAGTCAGGTTTCTGAAGAGTTGCCTGTGTCCCACAGGTGGATGTGTTTCGTGAAGACCTGTGTGCCAAGGTGAGACCTGCCCCCCGGCTCTCCTCCCCACCTCAGCCTTCCCTTGCTGGGCAGTGTTGGTCCTGCCCCACTGCCCAAGAAGGGCACTTAAGCCTGACACTCATCTTCCCCCGCCCTCACCACACACATAGGCTGAAAACCTGCTCGGGAGCTACTTCCCCAAGAAGATTTCTGAGTTGGATGCATTTCTAAAGGTATCAGGACCTAGAGAGGAGGGGCCAAGAGGAGAGTCTGGGGAGCCCTGAAAGTGAGACGAGGACAGCCTTACCTCCAGCTCTCCTCCCACCCTGCACCAGGAGCCAGTTCTTAATGAAGCCAACCTAAGCAATCTGAAGGCCCCGCTGGACATCCCAGTGCCTGATCCAGCCAAGGAGAAAGAGAAAGAGGAACGGAAGAAACAGCAGGAGGCAAGCTCGAGGAGAGCTGGGGGGGGGGGACCATTCCTGGCAGGGCTTCATCCTTAAGCCTGACTCCCATGAGCCCCTTTCTCCCTGCAGAAGGAAGACAAGGATGAAAAGAAGAAAGGTGAAGATGAAGACAAAGGTACTTGAAACCACTCCAGTGGAAAGGGACTTAGGTCCCACTGCGCAGGAGTGCCTCCCTAAGAATTCCTCCTCCCTTTCCTACCCCTCATTCAGGCCCGGTCATGTGACTGACCCATTGCCCACTTCCCAGGTCCTCCATGTGGCCCAGTAAACTGCAATGAGAAGATTGTGGTCCTCCTGCAGCACCTGAAGCCTGAGATCAAGGATGTCATTGAGCAGCTCAACCTGGTGAGCCCTCCCACTTCTACCCGCAGGCTAGGGAACCCTTTGTCCTCCCTGGTCCCCGCCAGATAGGACCTGGCACCTGTCAGGTCTTAGTAGGAGAGAACACAGCAAGTGAAGCCAGAGCAGGCCCTGAGGCTCAGGATAGACCGGCTTACCTCCACCCACCGTGGGGAATGAAGCAAGGGAGTATAGGAACCTGGGAATTGGGTGGGGGGTTGCAGTGACTTTGATGCCACTCCCTTCTCCCAGGTCACCACCTGGTTGCAGCTGCAGATACCCCGGATTGAGGATGGGAACAACTTTGGAGTGGCTGTCCAGGTAAGAGGGCTTCCCCACTCCCCTTCCCTCACTTTCCTTCCAGTCCTTCCTCCCTTCCACTTTCCCCTTGCTTTCTTTCCCCAGGAGAAGGTGTTTGAGCTGATGACCACCCTTCACACCAAGCTGGAAGGCTTCCACACCCAAATCTCCAAGTAAGTGACCACCTCCCCATACCCACGCACACCCTCTGCCTTTGGTTTGGGGACAGAGGCCTGGGCTCACACCTCACGCGTCTCTCACTTCCACAGGTACTTCTCTGAGCGGGGTGATGCAGTGACCAAAGCAGCCAAGCAGCCCCATGTGGTAGGTGAGGCCCAGGTCAGGGTGCCTGGGGGGAAGGACACATTTGGACAAAATCAGGCCTGACCCCCTCAAGTCTCCTTCAGGGTGACTATCGGCAGCTGGTGCACGAGTTGGATGAGGCAGAGTACCGGGACATCCGGCTAATGGTCATGGAGATCCGCAATGCATACGTGAGGAGGCTGGGGGGAAAGGAGGAAGCAATGGGTAGAGGCAGCCTTCCCAGGCCACCTACACCCTGACCCTGCAGGCTGAGGTTGAAGGGTGATAAAGCTCAACCTCTCCACTAGGCTGGAAATGAAGCACAGAGTTGCCAGGGGCCTGTAGCTGACCCCCACTCCTCCCTTGGTCCTGTAGGCGGTGCTATATGACATCATCCTAAAGAACTTCGAAAAGCTTAAGAAGCCCAGAGGAGAAACAAAGGGAATGATCTACTGAGAAGCTCCTGTCTTGTTCTGTGATGAGTACAGCAGAGACTCTCCTGCCTCTTACCAGGGACTCGACTTTCCCCCCACCTCATCCTGTTGAGGTTTCTCTCTCACCTTGCCTCCCAGGCACAATAAATATAGTCATACTGCTGCCCATTAGCCCAAGTCTCTTTATTGGATCCCGATCCCCTTGGCCCTGGCTCAGGCATTTCCACTGGTGGGACCAACCCACTGGGTGATTTGAGTGTTGAGCTGCTGGTTGGTCCAGTCCTGCCGGATGTCATCAAGGTGGGCGTCAAAGTCCACAAGGTGCTGGTGGGCCCGGCCATCCAGCAATGCTCCCACCATCTGCCGTAACTCTTCCCAGTCCCTCCACATCACTCTGAAATAGTAACCCCCATGGAAGTCAAACTCAGCGGGCAGTAGGACCAGACACAGAACTTGGCAGAGGTTGGGTCTAAAGAAAGAGGAGGCTCAAGAGCCTTGGGCTTCCAAGAACAAGCAAAGGGAGTGGGGCACTCACAAATTCTTGTCCTTGAGGGCCCAGTGGGAACCATGGTTCTCCAGGACAATGACTGGGGGCACATGAGGCTGAGGCACCAGTTTTTGATTATCTAGCTGGGTAGACAAGGAAGGACAGGTGGGATTTCCAGGGTCCCCCCTTCCCTACTTTCTCCCCAGCTCCCCACCCTGAATCCCAAGCCTCACCATAATGAGTACTGTATCAGGGAAGAATTCGGCAATTTGCCCAGCGATTTTCAAGGCCAGGGGCCCGGGGCTGTGTAGAGGTAAAATCAGACAAGTGAGGAGCTGATTGTGGGTAGACTCCCGTCCATCTGAGCTGGGCCTCCCAGGTCTTAGAGGTGTGGGTGCAGTTGTGGCCTTTCCCTGTAGCGGGCCTGGGGTGGGGGGTGGGTGGTGGTGGTGAGGACTGCCTGGTAGATGTCTGTTTGATGTTTGAGTGCTGTGTAAAAAAGGTGCTCAGACACTGCTGGTCTTTTTGGAGAGTAATTTGGCATAACCAAATTGAAACTGTATACGATACAATATGCTGACTCAAAATTCCACTTACAAAGAATTTACTGTAATAAATAGGACAGCACCTATAATGTGGTAAAAAATTGGAAGCCTCAATGTTTAATGTAAGGTATTAAATAAATCATGGCACATCCGTATTGATACTACATACCTGTTAGAGTAAGGTAGATCTCTGTGTTGATATGGAAAGAAGTCAAATGTTTATAAAGTGAAAGGGGTGGAAAGCAAATTACAGAACAGTACATGTAAGGATGCAAACACATAATTAAGGTAATTAACTATTTTTTCTGTATGTATAAAAAGAATTTTCTTTAAGTTGCTGTTTGGGCTTCCTCTTTTCTCAGCACTTGGGGAGCACCTGAGTTAAAGCAAGTGTCAACCTGTTCTTACTGATACACAATTGTCCTCCCCACCTCTACTCCCAAAGCCTGGAGAACAGAGATCTTTGTATTTCCTCACTCCAGTGCCCAGCACAGTACCTGGTATACAGCCCCTGCCCCTAAGTATTCCATGAAGGAAAGATGCAAGAAATGACTTTGGGTGTCCTGACCCCACTTCCCAAATCCCTTTGCCTCTGGCTACCCCACTCACCTCTGGTCGGCCAGAGCTGCATTGGCATGGTAGTACCCGGCCACCACTAGACCGCCCTGCGCTCCCCACACATCCACCTGCCACAAGAAAGGGCCAACAGTAAACTGTGCAGCCGGCCCTGGAGATGAGGGGCCAGAGGTGGGCATGGGCTTAGGAATGTTTGGGTGCTCAGTGGGCGTCCAGCGGCGGCACCTGGTTGAGGGCGACCTCCAGCATGACGGACAGGGCCAGGTGGCTGTGGAACAGGGGCACACAGTCGGTGAGGCACAGACATTCCCCGGACCGCGGCGCCGGGGCCAGCAGCAGCCCGTTGACCGCGGCGTGCGGGTACCGGGCGGCGTGCAAGCACATCTTCACGTAGGCCCGGGCCGAGATCTCCACCTCCCCCATGGCGAGCGGGGCCTGCCTGAGGACGCAGCAAGCCCTCTTAGTGCCGCCTCCCCAGCTCGCGCCCGCGCAGCTCCCTCGGTTGCCCCACCGCTGTCCGTGGCCGCCGCTTCCCGCCCCGCCCGGCGCCCCTCACTTAGATTAGACGCTGACGCTGACTCTGTTCGAAGGCAGCGGGCCGGCTCCGGGTGACCTCGGCCCCGGCGCCCATCCCCGGTCCGGCCCGGCCCAGAAGGAGGTCCCGATTGCATCTCGAGGCACCGAGCTCCGCCCCTACATCCCCCCGCCCCGGTGGGCGGCCGCTGAACCGCGCCTTTCGCAGCGACGCATCGCGGGCGGCTCCAAACTGCACCTGCTTCTGGAGTCCCGCCCAGGTGATGCTCTTTGATAGGCCTAAAGGCTCTCACTTCGCCCAATCAGCAGCCGCGCTCAAACCTTGCCCCGCCTTTGTCTCCAACGCGCTGGAAAGATCCCACAGCTGTTAACCGAGAAAGGCCCCCTGCTCGCTTATTGGCTAAGCTACCTGCCTTCCGCCCTCGACTGCCCGAGGGCTCTGACTGTTGTACGTTCCAGCTGTCCCCATAGGTCCAGCAGAACCAGGCGGAGCGCGCAATTCGCGCCGGTGGCCCGGAGCAGGCTCTTCGGACATGGGAACCAAGCAGACCGCCTCGCTACTGTTATGGAATGCACATATCTGTACCCTGGACCGGCGTTATCACTTACTTAGGAGCCGTGTTATTTTCGCAACTACAAGTTACCTGGCTTTCGGTCCCCTTAATGTAGTATCTACTGCCCTTGGTGCTTTAAGCATGGAAATCTTATCAGGACGGGTTTCCAAACTGTCAAGTACTCTGCAGCACAATCGCATCCTACATTTAAAAACAGGATAAGGCCCTGAATTTCTGAACAACCCAGTGGAGTTTATAGCAAAGACCATGGTAGAGGATTCTTTGCATCCACCACCCGTCCAGGGCTGAATCTCAAAAAGCAGAGATAAAGACAATTGGCTGAAGGAGGGGAAAAAAAAAGAAAGAAAAACCTACAGATCCATTCTTCCCATAATGCTCTGTGGTGTAATTTCTTTCTCCTCCCAGCCCTTGAGAAGGGGTCCAACTATTCAACCATAATTCTTCCAATGAAATTCCAGTTCTCCCTCCAGGATTGCTCTGGGCCTTCTCTAATAAGAACTAGTTCCATTCTTCATTCCCAGACCTCAGCCACGGAGCTATCCCTTTGTCCACAACGTGATGATTCCTATAAGGCAGGGGTTCTTAACCAGGGATTTCCAGGAGTCTGTTAGCTTGAATTTAAAATTTAAAAATACATTAACCTTGTGGGGATGTGTTGGTGCAGGTGTGATATAACTATTAAATAATACACAGTATAGCATGGACTTAGTAAGGGGTCTGTGGTTTTCACCTGACTGGCAATGGGGTCCATGGGAAAAAAAAAAAAGGTTAAGAACCCCTGCTATGAGGATAATCCAAATGCCACCTCTTCCATGAAGCATTCATGAGACTCCTGAATGAAATAATCTTGTGAAATATGGGTTTTCTACATGGCTGTCATGGCATGGAACACTTTCCCCTTGTTCTTTAGGATGACCTCGTAAGAACAGGATAGGCATCTAATTCATCTTTGTCTTCCTGGTCCCACCCCCACCCCCTAACACATACATATACAGTGTCTGGACACAAGGAGCACTCAATAAATGCATTATGATTGAATCACACACACCAGAGGTGATCCACACATAGTAGTAAGTAATTTATTTCCCTTCTAGTCCCAGACTCAGTACATGGATGGCTTCTCCTCACCCTTTGGATTGACAATTTTCTCCAGGTTGCTGCTGATGATATGATAAAGTTCAGCCTGGGGAAAAGACCAGAGGGATAGCAGTCAGGTTCTTGGCCTCCCCTCCTGTCCCCTCTTCCACCTCCCTTAGGGGCTTAATCCACACTCACATAAAAGGACCTCAGGTCCAGCACCATGGCCCTGAGCTCCCCATAGGCCGCCTCATCTCGCTCATGCACCAGGGCCCGGTAATCCATCTGGGGTGTGGGAGGCAAAGCTGAGTCAGCTCCGTGGGAGGTTGGGACATTAGTCTGGTTTCCTCACGGAGGGAACAGGTAACTTGAGGATGAAATGGGATCTCACAGGAACAAGTAGAGAAAATTAGGCTTTGGAAGCCTAAATTAGCTTTTCTAGGGAACACTTTTGGTTTGATGTTCTCCACAGTGGAAGGTCATTAACAAGACAAGGAGGATCTCATTCTCCCACTCCCCATTCCCACCCCCAGCCAGCCTCCCTAAAAGGCTGGTGGACCATTGACTCACCACATGGGTCTCCTTGGAGGCCTTGGCCACAGCATCCCCACGTTCTGAGAAGTACCTGCCGGAAGCAAGGGGAGTGACCACAGGAATGGGTGTTTAGGGAGATGTACTCCCTCCTCAAACCCTCCCCAAAGTCCCCCATCATCCTAATGGAACAACCCAGCCTTGGGGCTCCCAAAGAAATTTCCCTGCAACCCTCCCTATAAACTCTCCAGCTGCCCTCACTTGGAGATGGTTGTCTGGAAGGCTTCTACTTTGGTCTTGACCGCATTCACCCTCTCCAGCACTTTCTCCTGTGATGACAAAAGAGAAGGGAGGGGGAGCGGGTATAGCTCAGTGGTTGAGTGCCTGATTCTCATGTACGAGGTCCTGGGTTCAATCCCCGGTACCTCCCTTAAAAAAAAAAAAAAAAGAGGCAAAGAAAATACAATCTTCTCCCTCCTTCACCTACCACCCCCCTCCTCCTCCTAGTTCTTGTCTAGATCCTATCCCTCACTTCCCAAGTCTCTTTCCACTCTCACTGTCCTCACTCACCCCTTTTCTTTTCTTTTTTTTTTTTAAAGATTTTATTTATTTATTCATTCACCCCCCCCTTGCTGCCCCCGCTCCCTGGGTCAGCCAACCACGCCGTGCGGGCAGGCCCGCCCCCACCAGGAGGCCCCGGGAACCGAACCCGGGGCCTCCTATATGGCAAACGGGAGCCCCACCGATTGAGCCACAGCCGCTTCCCTCACTCACCCCTTTTCTTACCTGGATTGCCACCCCAAAATCATTTCCATCCTCAATCTTAGGGATCAGGTGCTGGATCCATGTGACAACCTATGTTAAGAGGTATCATGTAGGAATCATTTAACAAACTTACTGGCTGTTTCCTATTACTGCCACTTCCTAATAATAGCTACATTTAATTGAGCACTTATTATGTGCCAGGCACTGTGCTATGTAGTATTTAGCTTGTTTAATCCTCACAGTAATCTTTCAAGATATATATTCTTTGTTTTTGTTTTATTTTTTTTAAGGTATATACTTTTTTAAAAATTTTATTTTATTTTTAGGTATATACTCTTATTGTACCCATTTAACAAATGAGAAACTGAGTCCCAGTGAGCCTAAGTGGTTTACTCAAGGTAACCAGCTCAAGTAAGTGATTTGAAACCAGGCAGTCTCCCTTGAGCCCAAGCTTTTAAACTACTCACTGTATTATACCACCTCCACTGTGTACCTAGACAGCAGTAGGTTCTGAGATTATAAAGGTGGCTATACTGGGAGGCGGCTGTGGCTCAATCAGTGGGGCTCCTGTTTGCCATATGGGAGGCCCTGGGTTCGGTTCCCGGGGCCTCCTGGTGGGGGCGGGCCCGCTCGCGCAGCGTGGTTGGCTGACCCAGCAAGCACAGGCGGGGGGGGGGGGGGGGGGGAAGAAAAAAAAAAAAAAATCTTAAAAAAAAAAAATAAAGGTGGCTATAGCACAGTCTCTGACTTCAGGGGTACCACTGTGATACCAGAAGTCTAGCAGAATGAAGAAGAACCCAAAGGAGATCTAAGCCCAAGGCACAAAAGGAAGTTCTGGGACTAACTCCTGGAATGAAAGACTTGTATCTCTGAAGGAAGCCAGGGCCCGGCCTTGCTTGTCTCCTCTTTCCCCTACCCCCAGTTCCCAGGCTTACCAGAATGCACTTCTCTTTCAGAGTCCAGACTTCTGGTTTAACTAGATCAAGGAGGGCCTGGACCTTCTCATTCCCAGGGAGGAAGCCACACTTAGGGACTGTGTGAAAGATGGGGCTCAGGCTCCTTGTCATTCAGCAGTCAAAATGCCATTTCCCCTTCCCTAGCCACCCTTTCCTCACTTACCTTCTTTCTTCTCCTGCTTATCTGTTTCCATCTAAGGCAAAAAAAGGGAAATAGCTTTAGAAAATTCATGAAGATGGGAGGGCCATTACCTCCCATCAGGTTTATTCCGAGCCCTACATCCTGAGTGCCTTACCTCATCATCCTTGGGTGGGGGGTCTGGGATGGGGATGTCCAGTGGTGCCCGGAGGGAGGTCAGGTCAGCCACATTGAAGGAATTTTCCTGCACAGAGCTTACCATCAAAGGCTACCCAGCCCCTTCCCCTCAGGCCTGAACCCTGAGTCACAGCCTTCCCTCTGCTCATCCCACCCTCCTTCTTCCTCCCCATGTAGGCTTGGGTCTCACACCAACCTAACAGTCCCAATCCACCATTCTCAACTGTTCTCTGGGTGCTAAGCCCAACTGTTAGCTAGAAAGGGTGGGTGGAGGGGAGCAAGGACACAAACGGGGTAGGAGTTGGGGGTCCACACTACTCACTTTCAAGAGTTGATTCAGGTATATGATTTTCTGTGGCAAGAATCTGCAGAGGAATTCCTCAGCCTGTGGGTTGCATGGAAAGGGTGTAACAGATGCCACTCAAGTGGCTCAACGAGATGTCTCAGCAGTCAAGTGGGAAGAGCCCTTGGAAATCAGTGAGTCCAAGACTTTAACAAATGTGGAAACCAAAGCCTTGAAAAGTGAAAGCATCTGCCAGAGCTGGTAAGTACAAGAACCAAGGTCAGGGCTGTTGTACTGGGGCCATGGCTTTTCCCTCTACACCAAAAGAGGGGAGGGGAAGTGGTAGAAGGCGGACAGGTCTTAAGAGTGGCAGATTACAGGTAGAGGTCAATAATTAAGAGCTTGGGGAAAAAAATTAGCAGCTCATCCTAGATGGTGGCTTGATAAGGTAAGTAGGGTCCAGATCTAGGATGGATTCCAGGGTCACTCTGGGTAACCCTCATGTATTGTTCTAAAATACTGGGTCAGGGAGCTGAGGTGGTGCAAGAGATTGAGCACCTCTCTCCCACTCTGGAAGGTCGCAGAATCCGTTCCCGGTGCTGCCTAAAGAGAAGACAAGCAGACACGGAAGAACACACAGAGAGCAGAGAGCGAGTGCAAAACACCGGGGCGGGGGGAGGAGTAAATAAATAAAATAAATCTTTAAATAAATAAAATGAAATAAAATACTGGGTCAAATCGCTTGGGTCCAAAGAGACTTACCTCCTGGAAGAGATTCTGCCTGAAGACATCCACCTGCATAGAGATAAGTACCCGGATGCTGGTTAAGGGTTTCAATTGTCAAGAATAAGATCCCCCCACCCACCCAATGGGGCGCCCCTCCAACTGTGGCTCAGGCCTTTCCCACCCCAGGCCAGTTTTCCCTGGAAGGTCCTGGCTCTGTGCGGCGACTGGCCAGGGGGCAGGAATCTGGGAATCCCCAGGCAGAAGCGAAAGCACTCAAGAAAGGAGTTAGAGCTGTTTTGTGGTGCGCCTTGGTCCCCCGGAGCACCCAGCTTTGCATCCATACTGGCGCGCTCCCCGACCCCTTCCTACCTTCCCAGTCCCTCATTACCTGTTTGCGGGCTTCCCCGCTCAGTCGCACCCCACAAGACTTGGCCATGCTGCTCTAGTGGCTAGATCTCGGGTCTCCGGGCTCCCAGCTTGGGCTTTCGCTTTCACTCCCCAGGTCCAGGCCCGCCCCCCTCAGCCCCGCCCCTTTCCTCTCCCCCCCCCACCCCGCTCCCCCCGGCCAGCCGCAAACCGGAGGGAGCTCCTCAGCCTTTTCCGGCCATTGGCGGCGAGGAGAGGCGGTGCGGGCTTGGTCACCAGTCCAGGGGCTGTGCAAAGGAGGGGTTAGGGCGAGTGGGACGGCGGAGACTGGAACCGGGGCTGTCCCTCGGGGGGGCGGGGCCTGCAGCGAGGGTCTTGAGCCGTCCTGGGGCGAGAGGGGCGGGGGAACGGGGCAGGGGCTGTCCCGTGGTGGGGCTCCCGGGAGAAAGCCCAACCGCGGGGAGCGTCCGAGAGGGGCCCGAGCGAATGAGAGGGCTAGTCGGAAGGAGGCCTTGAGACGGGGAAGGGCGAGCGGGACAGGGAGAGGCCTTCAGGACCGACCGGAGAGGGGGCGGGACTCTCTGGAGCTGGACCGGGGCCGGGCGCCGTCGGGCCCCCGGCAGTGCAGGACTTCCCTGGTGGGACCGCAGCATGGCGGACTGATCCGGAGAGAGGGGACGGCATTGAAGGAAGGGGCTAGCGGCGCGCCCACGGCTATCCGGGAAGGGGTGGCACCAGCCTGGAGGAGGGCTGGGAAAGAGCTCTCGAAAGGGGAAAACAGAGCTGGGACGCTTCGGGGGAGGACCCAGAGCCCAAATGCCCTTCTCATTGGTTGGGACTCGGCCTCCTCCTTGGCCACGCCCTCTGGCTTCCTGCTCCCTTTCCCCTTAAACCCTGCCCCTTCCCCTGCTGCCGGGTCGCAGTCCCGCCCTCTCCCCTAGTACTTCCTGTTCTCGCCTAACCCTGGCCTGGGTCCCGGGGCCGACTAGTGACCGTGGCCTGAGTGACCGGGACTGCTGCGCGGGCCGGATCGGGCCGCAGAGCCGGATCGCGGGCGGGAGGTGCGGCGCTCAGCCCGCGCTCAGCCTGCGCCGGGTCCCCGCGGGCGGCCGGGTTGGGGCTGACTCCTGTCTCAGGATGCCGGGGGAGGAAGAGGAGCGCACCTTCTTGGCGGCGCGCGAGGAGCTGGCGAGCACCTTGAGGAGGGACTCCGGGCAGGCGTTTTCCCTGGAGCAGCTCCGGCCGCTCCTGGCCTCCTCTCTGCCGCCGGCCGCCCGCTACCTGCAGCTGGACGCCGTACGCCTGGTCCGCTGCAACGCTCGCGGGGAGGTGAGGCCCGGCAGCACTGGGGAGGGGAACTGGGGAGAGGGCCTGGGGCGGGGCCAGGCTCACAGCTCTATGCTCTCGGCCTGTTCCCAGCCCCGCACCTACCTCTGCACCCTGTCCACGGCCCTGAACATCCTGGAGAAATATGGCCGCAACCTCCTCAGCCCTCAGAGGCCCCGGTACTGGCGCGGGGTCAAGTTTAATAACCCCGTCTTTCGAAGCACGGTGGATGCTGTGCAGGTGAAATCCCTGGACCTTGGGGGAGAAGGGAATTGGGTCAGGGCTGTGCTGAATGAAATGGGGTCCAGTTCTATTGATAGACGGGGCCTGCGGTGTTTTGACTGGTTGTGAATGTGTGGCAGGGGGGTCGGGATGTGCTCCGATTGTATGGCTACACTGAGGAGCAGCCCGACGGACTGAGCTTCCCGGAGGGGCAGGAGGAGCCAGATAAGCATCAGGTTGCTACTGTCACACTGGAAGTTCTGCTGCTTCGGACGGAGCTCAGCCTGCTCTTGCAGGTGAGATGTTCTCTAGTTCTGAGGGCTCAAGCATCTCAGGGAACGTAGCCTAACTCTAAACCGAGTCTGCAACCCCCCTTGCTGCTGAACCACTCCCCATCCACCTGAGAGCTCCCTATACTGCTCTTCTCCCTATGAATGTTGGGGGAACCGGAGCTCAAAAGAAAGGGCTTGTTCAAGGGCTCTACCTGGGAACTCTTTTTATCTTGCTTGCAGAATGCTCACCCACAACAGCAGGCACTGGAGCAGCTGCTGAAAGGCAAGGTTGAAGATGATGTAAGGAAGACAGGAAGGAGGCTCTGGAGCCTGTGAACAAAGGGGATGGGGGCTGTGGGACTCTTTGTCCCCAAACCATTGCCCATTCCCTGCTCCTGTCTCCTCAGATGTTGCAGCTCTCAGAGTTCAGCCCCCTACAGAAAGAGATTGTTCCTGGCCCCCTCAGCACACCCTCAGACACAGGTACTGTTGGTTCAGAGGGAGATGGGAATAGTAGATCACAATAATGAAAACTTGGAGCCTTTATCTTCTTGGTCACATTTTTTTTTAAAGATTTTATTTGTTTCTCCCCTTTCCCTCCTTGTTTGTGCTCACTGTCTGCTCTCTGTGTCCATTCGTTGTTCACTCTCTGTGTCTGCTCGTCTTCTCTTTAGGAGGCACTGGGAACCGAACCCGGGACCTCCCATGTGGGAGAGAGGCGCTCAATTGCTTGAGCCACCTCCACTCCCTGCTTTGTTGTGTCTCTCATTACGTTTCCTCTTTGTGTCTCCTTGTTGCGTCATCTTGTTGCATCAGTTCCCCACACCAGCCCATCACGCCTGCTTGCTGTCTTGCTCATCTTCTCTAGGAGACACTGGGAACTGAACCTGGGACCTCCCATGTGGTAGACGGGCACCCAAATTCTTGAGCCACATCCACTTCCTGGTCACATTTTTTTTGAAAAAGAATACAGTTGTTTCCTTGGGTCCAGATGTGTTGAAAAGTAGTCTTGCGGCTTGCTCCTTTTCTGCAGCATTCAGATGCAATGTGGTCCTTTTCAGAAAAATGACAGATTTTTTTCTCTCCTGTTCTCCAGGCCCTACTCCTGGTCCCTGCTTCCTCTGTGGTTCTGCCCCAGGTGCATTCCACTGCCCGGCCTGTAAACAGACCTTGTGCCTAGCTTGTGACTGCCTCTTCCACGGGCACCCATCCCGTGCTCATCACCGCCGCCAGACCCTGCATGTCGAACCTGGGGCCACCAACCTGAACTGCAGGTGAGAGGCTGCCTCTTCTGGGTTGGAGTGAGATTGAAGAAACTTAAGGTCACTTGAGGATCTGCTATGGGCCGGGTTCAGTGTTAAACATTATAGGACAGAGGCAAGCAACCAGTTACTGCCCTCAAGGGGATTATAGGCATAAACATCAAGCAAGCAGTGGTCACAATGAGATAGGTTATTGTAGTGTGCTTACAGAGAGTAGACAGTTGCAACCTAGTCTGAAGGGTCAGCTCAGTCAGCAGTTTTTTTAAGCACCCAGCATAGGTCAGGCCCTAAGTTAGGGTTGTCTATTGGGAAGAAGTGAGCTTTAGGCTGTCATTTAAATGCTGCATGGGCTGTGCATGTGAGAGTGTTTCAGACAGAGAGAACAGCAGGTGCCAAGGCCAGAGGATGGAGGGTGCCCAGGGTTGAGGGACCCAGGCACCATTGCTCACCTTGGCAGAAGGTATCCACTTTTCCATTACAGCTTATCTGCTCCAGCCCCCCTGCCCCCCCAGGCGACCTCACTGCTGCCCCTGGGAGACAGCTCTCTTCCTTTCCCTGATCCTGCAAGTGTCCGCCTGCCCTGGCACTGCACTGCCTGTGCCCTGCTAAATGAGCCTTGGGCAGTGCTCTGTGCGGCTTGTGATCGGCCCCGAGGCTGTAAAGGGTTGGCGCTAGGGATCGAGGGACCCCAAGGAGCTGGGGGCCTGGAGCCTGAGCTTGCAAGGGGCCAGTGGGCCTGCCAGAGCTGCACCTTTGAGAATGAGGCGGTCGCTGTTCTGTGTGCCATATGTGAGCGACCTCGGTTGGCCCAGCCTCCCAGTTTGGTGGTGGATTCCCCAGATGCTGGTGTTTGTCTGTGGCCCCTTCAGGTAAAGTGTTCCTGGTCATCTTTATTTGTACTTGTTTCCTCAAGCCCATCCCATCCCATCCCATCTTCTCCCCCCCACCCTGCTGCCCCATTTTTCCATTTTGAGCCTCAGCCAGCCAGTCAATGAAATAAGCCTCTCTGCCTCTTCAGCAGGGGGATACTTTGATCTCCTCCCCTCAGAAGCAAGGTTGGTATTGTAGTCACTGCACTTTCTGCAACTCGGGCCCTGGCTGGTTATGTGCTATGTGCAACCGGACCAGCAGCCCCAGCACAGCACAGCACAGCCCTCAGCCTCCTGCCAGCTCTTTGGAAGAGAGACTCCCTGAGCCTGGACCCCCTCGATGCCTCAGTGCCCCGTTACCCAGTTCCTGTGGGGACTCTGAGAAGCAGCGCCAAGATGGGATGCGTGAGAAAGGTCTCCAGCTAGTGATCATGATCCGGGTGAGGATTGGGCCTGGTATGAGGTAGGGTTGATCTGATGGGGGAAGAAAGGCTGCAGATGATTATAAGGGTCCTTATTAAATGTGTCACTGTTAAAAGCAGTTGCCTCTTACTGAACACTTCCCATGTCAGAACATCTGAGCTCAGCAACTGTCAGCATCTTGGTTCAAGCTGCAGGTGGGTGGGAGGTGCCTCTCCTGACAGGCCCTCTGTTTGGATGGGTCTGTGCTTTAGGAAGGAGAAGCTGCAGGCGCCTGTCCAGAGGAGGTCTTCTCAGCTCTGCAGTACTCAGGCACCGAGGTGCCCCTGCAGTGGTTGCGCTCAGAGCTGCCCTACGTGCTAGAGATGGTGGCTAACTTGGCTGGACAGCAGGCCCCAGGGCTGGGTGCCTTTTCCTGTCAGGAGGCCCGGAAAGCCTGGCTGGATCGTCATGGCAATCTTGATGAAGCCGTGGAAGAATGTGTGAGGGCTCGGCGGAAGAAGGTACCAGCTATACTGGAGGTGGAACAGGGTTGAGGGTTGAAAATGTCAGAGTCTCTTAGGCTCTCCTTTGCTTACTTTCCCATCTTCACTCCCTCTCTCTACTCAACTCACAGGTGCAGGAGCTCCAGTCCTTGGGCTTTGGGCCTGAAGAGGGGTCTCTGCAGGCATTGTTCCAACACGGGGGTGACGTGGCACGGGCCCTGACTGAGTTACAGCGCCAGCGCCTCGAGCCCTTCCACCAGCGCCTCTGGGATGGTAGCCCTGAGCCCAACCCCTCCTGGGATGGGCCAGACAAGCAGGTGCTGGGAGGAGAAGAGCCCAAGAGCCCACCTAGAGACCTAGAGATTGGGGGAAAGGTGGGTGCTGACAAGGAGGATCACTGGGGTCTGACAGCCACTTCTCCCCTTCTCCACCTGTGATCGCATTGCAGAGCCTGATCAGACGGCTTTTAGCAGTCTATGCACTTCCCAGCTGGGGCCGGGCAGAGCTGGCGCTTTCGCTGCTGCAGGAGACACCAAGGAACTATGAGTTGGGAGATGTAGTAGAAGCTGTGAGGCACAGCCATGACCGGGCTTTCCTGCGCCGCTTGCTGGCCCAGGAGTGTGCTGTGTGCGGCTGGGCCCTGCCCCGCAACCGGGTAAGCCCCTCCCTACTACATCTGGTCTTAGACTTACTCTAGTCCCCTTCTGCCCCTTGCCTCTGGTCCTGTCTTCTGCTGTGCAGCTGCCCATGTTCTCTTGAAGCCTTCTGGGAAGGGGAGGGCAGGAATAGGCCCACCCTCTTTTTTTGCTAATATTCTCTCATGCATATTTCCAAACATACAGTAGTAGAAAAAAGTTGCTCTCTGTGTATTCTTCACCAGGCTTCGACCATTATCAATACATAACTGGTATTTGACATATATAAACACACTCACACCAAGAGAATCATTTTAAAGCAAATCTCAGGCATCATATAATTCATTTGCAAATATTTTTGTGTGTACCTCTAAAAAGATAAAACAGCGTTTGTTTGTTTTTTATTTTTATTTATTTATTTATTTTTTTTTAAAGATTTTTTAAAATTTATTTATTCATTTATCTACCCCCTGCTGCTCGCGCTCACTGGGTCAGCCAACCACGCCGCGCGGGCGGGCCCGCCCCCACCAGGAGGCCCGGGAACCGAACCCGGGGCCTCCCATATGGCAAACGGGAGCCCCACTGATTGAGCCACAGCCGCTTCCCTGTTTGTTTTTTAAATACAGCTATAATACTTGTCACATCAGAAAAATTAACAGTAATTCTTTTATATCATCAAATATCCACTTGGTAGAAACAGGCCCCTTTTTTCTTCCGTGCCCTCAGTTACTACTCTGAGTTTACAGATTATGAAGGTGGAATTCTGTAGCCAAATGCAGTCTTTTTTAGTGAGGCTGATTCTGCATATTTTGCTTTGTTTTTTTACTTACCTTGAAATAATTGTAGATTCACAGGAAGTTGCAAAAATAGCACACAGTCCCATGTACCCTTCCCCCACCTTCCCCTAATGGTGACATCTTATAAGACCAAGAAATTGCCACTGGTACACTGTTAGCTAGACTGCAGATCTTGTTCAGTTTTCATCATTTTTCATTTGTGTTTGTGCAGGTACATGTGTATGTGTGTGTTTGCATGCACACATGTATTGTATTTGTGTGCACGCATGCATCCTGTTCTGTGCAGTTTTATCCTATGTATAGATTCGTGTACCCACCACCACGATCAAGATACAGAGCTATTCACCACCACAAAGGAACTCCCTTGCGCTACCCCTTTATCATCATACCTCCCTCCCTCCAGGCCTCATCCCTTTCCTAATCTGCTCTCCATCGCTATAGTTTTGTCATTTCAAGGATGTCATTTGTATGTTTGTTTGTAACTGTATGTGAATGCCTTTAGAGGTAGGACAGCACTTGTCCGTTTCCCTTAGGTCCTGTCACTGTCTGTTTTCCTCTGACTGTCTTCACACATTTAGGTTGCCTGCCTAGCAACTTGTTGCGTTTGAGGCTGCTATCCCTGCCCAGTTGTTAGTTAGATCCTGGTGTCTCAGTAGACACTTGGCAGCTGCCCCTATCCCAGCCTGGCACCCGTGGCTTCTGACCCCTTGCCGCCTCCTACCACCACCCTCCAGATGCAGGCCCTGATTTCCTGTGAGTGCACCATCTGTCCGGACTGCTTCCGCCAGCACTTTACCATCGCCTTGAAGGAGAAGCACATCACGGACATGGTGTGTCCTGCTTGTGGCCGCCCTGACCTCACCGATGACACACAGTTGCTCAGCTACTTTTCTACCCTCGACATCCAGGTACTACAGCCCCTAGGACTCCGGTGCCTGGGGCTTTGGACAGGAACCCTACCCACCCACAACCCCTGTATCCTGCCCACAGCTTCGGGAGAGCCTAGAGCCAGACGCCTATGCACTGTTCCACAAGAAGCTGACTGAGGGTGTGCTGATGCGTGACCCCAAGTTCTTGTGGTGTGCCCAGGTAAGTGGCCTGTCCAGGGGAGCTGACTGGAGGGGGGGTTGGTGTCAGGTCAGGCTCAGATGTCTTTATGCTCTGCATCCACAGTGCTCCTTTGGCTTCATATATGAGCGTGAGCAGTTGGAAGCAACATGTCCCCAGTGTCAACAGACCTTCTGTGTGCGCTGTAAGCGCCAGGTGAGTCACTTGTGTCTCTTCAGAAATACTTGCTGAGCTACTGACAACAAGTGTTAGTCTCTAGGGGTGCATTGGAGAACAAAACAGACATGATCTCTGAGTTCAGAGAGCTTGCAGACTAGTCAGGGAGATTGGTCAAAAAAACAAAGGAAAGGAGAAAGTAAAGGAAGGGGAAGGTGTAGGAAAGAAAAGACGGGAAGGAGGCAAGGGAGGGAGGGAGGAAATAGTTATCCCTAGGTGTCAGTTCAATGAAGAACACAGGAATCTGAGATGAGGAAGAACAGAATGGACCTACGTAGGACAGAGAGGTCAGACAAGTCTTCCCTAATATTTTTTCACTTAAGCTCAGGCCTGAAGTTAAGAAGAAGCCAGCATTTTGTCAAAACCTGTAAAATTGTGGGGCACGAAGTATAAACCATAATGTAAACTATAGACCACGGTTAGTAGTAATGTTCAATATGTGTTCATCAATTGTAACAAATGTACCACACTAATGAACGATGTTAATGTGGAAAAGTGTATGGGAAGGGGGGTATATGGGAATCCCCTATATTTTTGATGTAACATTTATGTAATCTAAAGCTTCTTTAAAAATAAAGCATTATTTTTATTAAAAAAAAAAAAAAAAAAAAAGTAGCCAGCCATGCAAAGGGTATTTGGGACAGAACAACAACAAATGGAAAGACAGAAAAGAGGGTTGTGTGGCTGGGGCCTCAAGAACAAGGTTAAGAATGGCAGAATCTTGGAGAGGAATAAGCTATCAGATCAGAACAGGCCCAGAGGCCAAGTGAGGGAGGTATCTGCCTTTCATTCTGAGACTAGGAAAAGGGTGATACTGTTTTGTTTACCTTCTAAGAAGTTTTATGTTCAATACCAAAAAAAACCCACCTCATCTACATTATGAAACATGGAGATAAAATGAGCGCCTGAAGCCTTACCACCAAACCTCAAAACTAGATCATTACCAATCCCATCGAGGCTACCTGGCTCACATTTTTAAAGGCTG
This sequence comes from Tolypeutes matacus, assembly GCA_026826555.1. Lineage (NCBI taxonomy): Eukaryota > Metazoa > Chordata > Mammalia > Cingulata > Chlamyphoridae > Tolypeutes > Tolypeutes matacus. The sequence continues at coordinate 6,041,310 of JAKSZT010054561.1, read as the reverse complement.
TTCTGACTGGGATGTGGAGAATGCACTGTAAGGGAACAGGAGTGGGAGTGGGAAGACTAGTAGCCAGGCAAGTGATTAAGGCAGGCCTTCTGATGGGCTGGGATGAAGAAGAAGAGGGCAGGAGTGAGATTGGCTTGGGGGGCAGAAACAACAGGACTTGCCAAGGAGTACGAGTTGGTATGAGGAAACAAAAGAATCAAGGATGGCTCCTTGGTTTTGGATTTGAGCAAAGCGTGCATGATGACAACATGAACTAGGCTAGACACCACTAGATGTGAGTGAAGAGGCCTGTAAGAAGGGCCGGGGCCTGGGATAGAGCTTCCACGTGAAGCCTGCTTTCCTTCTGGCAGTGGGAAGAGCAGCACCGAGGCCGGAGTTGTGAGGAGTTCCAGAACTGGAAACGCACCAATGACCCTGAATACCAGGCTCAGGGCCTAGCAATGTATCTTCAGGAAAATGGCATAGGTAAGGCTGCCTCTCTTGGCCAGCTGGCCCAGTAGTCTCTCATTGCCAGTGGCTCTCTTCGTGAGGGCCTTGAGGAGTAGTGGCAGCTCCAGCCCTGACCTGCTGTCCCTTGCAGACTGCCCCAGTTGCAAGTTCTCGTATGCACTGGCCCGAGGAGGCTGCATGCACTTTTACTGCACCCAATGCCGCCACCAGTTCTGCAGTGGCTGCTACAATACCTTTTACGCCAAGAACGTGAGCCAAGAGAATGGGGATGGAAGGGATAGAAGGGGATGGGGGTTGCCTTTGGATTTAGGGGGCAGAGGCCATTGAGGAGTGGCCCAGGGAAAGAGACGAGGTGGTCCATGTGATGTAAAGTAGTTCTGTTTGTCCCCTCTTCCCCTTTGCTTGCTCCTGACCCTCCAATGTCTCCTTCTCCCCCCACCCCCACCCCCCTCACACAAGGGTCCTAAGAGACCAGGACCTCAACAGTCCCCATCTGTTGGGATCCCAAACAGTCTCCATTTCCTCCAGAAATGTCCAGACCCTAACTGCCGGGTGAGAAAGTCCCTGCACGGCCACCACCCCCGAGACTGCCTCTTCTACCTGCGGGACTGGCCTGCTCACCGGCTCCAGAGGCTGCTACAGGTTAGAGGTGGTCAGTCCAGCTGGGTTTGTAGATTGCCCAGGAAGAGGGAGCAGGCCCAGGGTGAACAATAAGGGAAGAGGCTCTCTGCTAGGAAATCTGACAGGCTGGCCTCAAAAGACATAATGCCCATCTGTTTCTCTGCTCCTTCTTAGGACAACAATATCATGTTTAATACAGAGCCTCCAGCTGGGGCCAGGGCAGTTCCTGGAGGTAAGTGTCAGCACAAGCCTTTGGGAAGGGGCGATGGTATACTGGACACCCATTACATGTGGCTGGGGTAAAGGGAGCCCTGGGTCTGGGATCAGAACTGGGCTCAAAGCCCGGCCTTAGCTTAGTTGTGGGCCCCTTGGTACCAACTAACTTCCCAGGACCTTGTTCCTTTCTCTGGAAAATGGAGGCAATACCCATCTTGAAGCTAAGCTATTTTACATAAGACTACATTGTAGTGTTTGGCACTCGTGAGGCCCTCAATCCTAATTCTCTTCTTCCATTCCCAAATGATAATGATTTATTAATGAACTCAGTATCAAATGAAACCTGGTATTTGCAGGGTGCTGTTTTAGGTTCCATGAGGGCTACAGAAAGATGTTACACAAGGTTCTAACCTTCCGCACCTCTTACTATCTAGAGGTGAGACCCTCATAGAGTAAGGCTAAATAACCAAAAGAGCTGTCTCAAAGGAGTGTGTAACTATGAACCAAAAGCCAGCTTGGCCAAATCAGTTGGTCTGCAGCCAGTGGCATCTCTAAGCACCACACTGCCACTGTTAGAGCCAGGGTTCCTGTTCTCAGTCCTCTCCCTGGAGGCTGCCCTCCCCATGCCTCCATGGGAATCCTAATTCTCTTCAGGCTTCAGAGTCATTGGCCTCCTCCCAACAAGGGGTGCCTTCCTTCCTTTACGGTTAGGTGGCTGCCGAGTGATGGAGCAGAAAGAGGTTCCCAACGGGCTCAGGGACGAAGCTTGTGGCAAGGAGACCCCAGCTGGCTATGCCGGCCTCTGTCAGTGAGTGTTGGGGAGGGGGGATAGGAGTGGCAAGGGTGTGCCCAGGCAGAGGAGTGGGTCTCTGGAAACAGTAGGTCCTGCAGGAAGTGGGAGGGAAGGGGCTCTCTGGGAAACGCGTGGATAGGTAGGGAGTAGCAGGCAGTGTGCACAGATAGGGAGTGCCTGCAGAAGCAAAGGGCAACAGGCACGGGTTGTCTGTCTTGTTCATCTGACTGTCTTAGTGCCCAGTAAAATGCTAGGCGTACTCAGGAAATATTAGTCGAACAAAAGAATCAGTATGTTGCCCCCTCATCTTCCCAGGGCACACTACAAAGAGTATCTTGTGAGCCTCATCAATGCCCACTCACTGGACCCAGCCACCCTGTATGAGGTGGAAGAGCTGGAGATGGCCACTGAGCGCTACCTGCATGTGCGCCTTCAGCCGCTGGCCGGCGAAGAGCCCCCTGCCTACCATGCCCGCTTATTACAGGTACAGCCCCTACCCAGCCTCACCTCTGACCCCACCTTGCAGAAGTCTCCAGTTCAGCCTGTGTCTGAGCTCTAGGCTTCCAGAATCATCATCTTCTCTCTCCTTCTGCAGAAACTGACAGAAGAGGTGCCCTTGGGACAGAGTATCCCCCGCAGGAGGAAGTAGCTGAGGGCACGGGCCTCGATGAGGGTCCCATGTCCTGACTCCCTCAGAAACAACTCCAGCACCAATAAAAAGGCATCTCCTTGCTCAAGCTTCTTGGTGGTCCTTCTTCCTGCCCCTCACCCCCCATCCCATCTAAGGGCACCGGGGAAAAAGGGGAGTGAACAGAGCTTTACTGGAAGGGCCCCTGTTAGCCTCCCACCTGACCTCCCTAGACTCAGAGCCAGGGAGGAACTGACACCATGAATGGGCAAGGGGAGGCCCTCTCCTCCAACCACCTGGCCTGGGCGCCATCCTTCTCTACCTCCTGATATTTGAGGTCCCCTGATATGCACCAGTCAGTATTGTGGGGGACACAGATGCACAGGTGGACACAGCAACCCAGAGGCCCCAGGCCATACCCTAGGAAACTGGCCCCCCTGACAAGGCAGCAATGTCACAGAAGGTCAGGGCCCAAGCAGTGTATCTGAGGAAAGGGGAGTGAGTGAAGCAGCACTGCCCCACCTCCAATCTCCCCCCAGCCCTCAGTCTTCATGGGCTGAGAGGACCCTCCTTCCCCTCACAGCAAGATTCTGGCAGATTCTCAGAGGCTGCTTCCCCCTGGTGGCAAGTAGTTGCCCTGCAACAAGGAGACCACGTGATTTCTGGGAACAGGCCCTCACAGGAAGAGAACTGAAACTCAGGGTGGGGTTATTATGGAAAGGGGTGGAGAGATCTCGAAGCTTCCTAGCCAGGAGCTGAGCTGAGATCCTCCTGGCCAGGGACAGCCTGGACAGCCAGGTCAGGTAAGATGAGCCTCAGATGGGCATCAGCCTGGGGTCGGGCTGGAAGGCCTGGCCAAGTTGGAGGTGGGGGGGTTGGTAGGAAACCTGGGGGCCCCTCCGCTATACCGAGGAATAGAAGACCTGTGAGGAGGGGGTTTGGCCATGAGAGTAAGAAGTTGACCAAAGGCCATCACCCACACCTTATAGGCTAAGGGTGGGGAGACCTGCTGCTGGATCATTTGGGGAGAAAGGCCCTTTGCACCAGCCTCAGTTGACCCTGTTTGCTTTCCTGTCCCTGGCCCTTCCCACTTCCACCACAGCTCCATACCTGTCCCCCAGGTTCCTTCCCCCGCCTACCTCTGGGGCAAGCAGAGAAAAGCAACGAGGGTCAAAAGATAGGTTATGGCGGTCCTGGGTAAAGAGGCAACTCGGGAGCAGGTACTGCCTCTGCGTGTGCTTGGGGTCTTGACAGGGCCTCTCACCAGGAACAGAGATCACTAACAGAATTTTCTCTCCCAGACAATAAAGTCCTGGAATGTTGTAAAATTAAGACCAGTACCTAAGACTTTCTTCTAGATGTCACAGCTTGAGATATTAAAAAGAATGCATTTTCTTGTCATTGCTAGTGAAGGTAGAAATGAAACACTTTTTTTTTAGGAGGTACTGGGGATTGAACCCAGGACCTGGTATGTGGGAAGCAGGTGCTCAACCACTTGAGTGACGTCCACTCCCCGGAATGAAACACTTTTGTCCCAGAGACGGAATGTTTCTGGAGCCAAAAGAAGATGGGTGGGTTGTCTCAGTCTCCTGGGGGCTTTGGCCAAATCCAGCCCCAGTGGCCAGGGTGGCAGCAGATGTCAGTTCTGCTGATGCTTCCTGTTCCTCTCGCCCACCAGGATGGCATCAGGCAGGGCACGCTGCACACGAAAGCTCCGGAACTGGGTGGTGGAGCAGGTGGAGAGTGGACAGTTCCCAGGGGTGTGCTGGGACGATGATGCCAAGACCATGTTCCGAATTCCCTGGAAGCACGCAGGCAAGCAAGACTTCCGGGAGGACCAAGACGCTGCCTTCTTCAAGGTGAGAAGGCCTGGACACCGTCCCTTCCGAGTGAGGGATGGCATATATATTGGTGGCTCTTGCCCTCAAGGGGGTGTGTCTGCCTAGATTGCAGGTGAAGGGGAGGTTAGAGAGTAGAACCAGCTAAATAGCAGTGTTTGGTGCAAAATGAAAATGCGAGCCCTTGTTCAAAAGTTACTCACAATTTCAAGCTGACAAGAGCTGAGCATAAACCAAGTGCAGCCCCTTCTGAGCACAGGGCCCTGTGCAAGTGCTTGGGTCGCACGCCCACAAGCAGTCCTGTTGGGGGTCGGCTGGGTTCTATAATCAGCTGTCTCTTCACTTCCCTCCTTTCTTAGGCTTGGGCGATGTTCAAGGGCAAGTACAAGGAAGGAGACACAGAAGGCCCTGCTACCTGGAAGACACGACTGCGCTGCGCCCTCAACAAGAGTCCTGAATTTAAGGAGGTTCCCGAGAATGGCCGGATGGATGGGGCTGAGCCATACAAGGTGTATCGGCTGCTGCCATCTGGAACCCTCCCAGGTACGTACCCTGTGCCCAGCCCCAGCCAGGGTTGGCAGACTGGGGAGGAATGATGGGGATCTGAGCCTCCTGCCAAGCTGGTAGGTTTCCCTCCAGGACCCCCTCATTCAGAGCTCAGCCCTGTCCTTGTCATCGGGGAGCTGCTGCCCAGGGTCCCCTCCCTGGTCCTACACATCCTTTCCTGGCCCCGTGCCTCTCTCCTACCTCCTGTCCCTCCCTAAGGTTCTTATCCTTCTCTCCCCCCTCAACCACATTCCACAGCCCAGCCAGGGACCCAGAAATCACCATCAAAGCGCCACCACAGTTGCGTTTACTCTGAGAGGGAGGAGGACAAGGTTCCTGTGAAGAGCTGCACACTCAGTCCTTCTGTGCTCCAGGACCCCCTCGATAATGTGAGAGCTGGGAAGGGAGCTGTTGGCCTGGAGAGTGAGCCAGGAACTAGAGGGAGAGGTAGGCCAATGATAGACACTTGTGTCCTCAGGAGGAACTTGCCAGTGGGAGCGCAGGCCACATCGGTATCGGGGACAGCAGTGGTGGCAGTGGTGGCGGTGGCGGCGGCAGCCCTGAGCCGCAGGAAGGTACCTCCCTACCTCTTGCCTCACTCCACGTGCCCAGCCAATGCCACAATTCTGGGTGACCAGTGCCTTTGCCCCCCTTCCAGGTGCAGACACAACAGAGGCCCCTTTTCCAGGGGACCCAGTGTCCCTAGAACTTCTGCCCCCTCCAGACTCAGGTACTGGGTGTTTCTGACTCCTCTCTGCTGCCTGTTCCCCACGGGTTGTCTCCCCCAAACAGGGCCACCTCTCCCACAGACAGACACTGATTTCCAGGCAGTGAGAATCCCAAACAGCTTGTCTTTCCAAAACACACTCTGTTCCTTGGAAATTCTGCTTGGAGTCATTCATTTCTTTGGGTTAAGCAGAGGCTTAACCAAGGTCTCTGGGGACCTTCTTGTAAACTGCAAGACCCTGAGGGTTGAGCTCCTGAGGCCTCTGGGTGCATCCGTGTGCTGTTCTAGCTACTGTCCTGAGCGACAGGAAAGCTTGGTGGAAGCCCCCTGGCTGACTGGGAGTGGGGGTGGTGGTGAGGAAGGGAAAGCTCCCTCTAACCTTGGAAGGTACCGTGCTGCCCCAGCCCCACAGCCTTTGTCCTCCCCAGATTTTGCTTGGATTCTCTCTCTCAGCCTGTTTCTTCATCCGTGAAGTGAGGACATTGGCTTTACAGGGAGCCCCATTTCATATCCCCCAAGTCTGCTGCTGACCAGGTGTTCCCTGAGGAGGGGCAGAGCCAAAGCAGGGAAAGGCACTGCTACTGGCTTGCCAGCTCCCTGGGCACCAGGTGAAGCTGCGCTGTTCTCCGTCCTCAGACTACTCGTTGCTGCTCACCTTCATCTACAGTGGGCGCGTGGTGGGTGAGGCCCAGGTGCAGAGCCTGGACTGCCGCCTCGTGGCCGAGCCCTCAAGCTTCCAGAGCAGCATGGAACAGGTTGTGTTCCCCAAGCCTGGCCCCCTGGAGCCCACGCAGCGCCTGCTGAGCCAGCTCGAGAGAGGCATCCTGGTGGCCAGCAACTCCCGAGGCCTCTTCGTACAGCGCCTTTGCTCCATCCCCATCTCCTGGAAGGCACCGCAGGCCCCACCTGGTCCCGGCCTGCATCTGTTGCCCAGCAACCAGTGTGTGGAGCTCTTCAGAACGGGCTGCTTCTACCGAGGTGAGGCTGCTCCAGCCGAGCCCGAGCCCCTTCTGCTGCCTCTTGGTGCCCCTGGGGCCAACTTGGTAGGCCCTGCCCCACCCTGTCAGCCAGCAGATCATCCATCCTGTGTACCCAGAACTTGTGTGGTACACATACTGTGTGGCCATGTGCCCAGATCTGGGGGCAGCTATCCTTCACCTGCTGAGGAGGAGCCTAGCCCAAGAGTGTCGTATCTGGGGGAGCGCTGTCACGTGGAGGCCTACAATAACTTACATGAAAGTGCACGGACAAGCTAGCACAGAGATTTAGGACCTCCTGGCCCTCCCCTGCATACACGCCGGCACACGCGGCCACCCCCCATCTGGGAGAGCCACCACACAACACAGCCTTGGCCGTTTCCTGCCACGCTCCAGGCCTCCCAGCCACTCCTGGCATTCCAATTACTATCCCAGGGGAAGCTTTTTGGGGTGTGTACTAATCTAACTCTAAGCACTTCTTCCCAGGTTAGGGGCACCTTTGCCTGTTTGCCCACGGGTGAGCAGCAGCTTAGCGCCTTGTTTCTCTGGCCCCAAACCTGCAGCTCCCCTCTGGCCTTGGTCTCCCCGAGGCCACTCCTACCTCTCTTTTACCATGGTGGTTCCCTCCCCATCCCTCCCCTGCCTGTAGCTCTGTCTACCTGAGGCCCCCTCCTCTCTCTTCTTTTTCTAACACTTGACCCGTTCTCTTTCAGACTTCGACAGGTACTTACGGGGCCTGGGTCCCCAACCCAAGTTCCAGGCAACCCTGGATTTCTGGGAGGAGAGCCCTGGCCCCAGCCCTAGCCTACAGAGTCTTATTACAGTGCAGGTAAGTTCCAGGCAGGGGCAGTAGCCTGTCCATGGTCGGGGTGGGTGGGGAGGAGGGGGATTTCCAAGAGGAGAAAGGGCCTCTGGGGGGAGGGAGCTCCTGGGGGCAGTGCTGCCCTGCTACACTCACTCATACCCTCTTCCCCACTTCTTATGGTGCAGATGGAGCAGGCCTTTGCCCGCCACTTACTAGAGGAGACGCCAGAGGAGCAGGCAGCCACGCTGTCCCTGGTGCAGAGCCTTGGGGACCCACTCGCCTCGTCACCCCTCTGTTCTTACTATCTCCTTTAATACGCTCCTCTCTACCCCATCGACCTCCTCCCTTTGTGGTGATCCTCAGTGGTGGTGACATGCTCCAGCTCCTCATGCACCATGGGTGGGGGGAACTCAAGGTGATTTTCATCCTTTTCTTTTTATTATTTTTAAAATTTTGAGCTATACTCTCCTTTATCTATCTCTAAGGAACTGGGAAAGTCCAAATGGCTGAAACTCAGGAAGCTTTTCTCTCTTCTCCCACACCTCAATTCTAAAGTTAAGCACTTTATATTTGTATCCTAGATCTTTACCAAGGATTTAAAATAAAATTTTGGGAAGCGGCTGTGGCTCAATCAGTAGGGCTCCCGTTTACCATATGGGAGGCCCCGGGTTCGGTTCCCGGGGCCTCCTGGTGAAGGCAAGCCCGCCCGCAGGGCGTGGTTAGCTGACCCAGCGAGCACAAGCAGCAAGGGGGGGATAAATGAATAAATAAATAAAAAATCTTAAAAAAAAATAAATAAATAAATAAAATAAAATAAAATAAAATTTTATTGAAAGTGGAATCAATATCAGGTTTTCTTGGAGAAGGTAGCAGGGGTCAGATGGATACTTTAGGAGGGGGCACTTGGGCTCTCTTCCTCCTGGCACCTCTGGGCCTGTTTCTCTTCCTCCACCCCATGGGTGCTGGCTGGGATGCTGGCTGGGCTCTGTGGGTCTGGGCCTGACTCTCTGTCCCTCTAGACCACCGGAATTGGGGAAAGGGCTGGGGTCAATAACCACCAGAGCCACTGAGCCAACAGCCAGGCACTGTAGCCACCAACTTCACAAGGAAAAACTGGCTCTGCAGGTCTTTGCTGGAGGCCCCTGATCAGGGTCCCATCAACAGGCCTGGGGGTGGACTCTGCACTGGAGGCTAAAGGAGAAAAGGAGACACTTGAGGTTGACCTGAAACCATGAGCTGGAGGCCCTGGAGCCTGGGAGGACAGGGATCACAGGGAGGAGTTGCTGGACCTCCTGGACCTGGCTATCTCTGCAGGGACAGATCAGGCCCTGAGCGCCTCTTATCCCAGCACATAGTGTGCTGTCGCTCTGACCAAACATCCCAAATTGAACTCCTCCCCTCCCCAAGCCTCAACTGCCTCACCAACACCCTGTGATGAGATTCGAGGGGTCTGAAGCAGATGATACTCCTCCACTTACCCCTCTGTGTTCATTTTTCCAAGCGCCATTCTTCCATCACAAAGCCACTTCTCTGACCTCTCTGCAAACTTACTTCTACCAGGCCAGTCAGATCCAGGCTGCCGCCTACCAGACCGCCACAGCCTCCAGCTTCCCCTTCCTGCACATGACACCAGAGTGGCTGTCCAGACTCCTCCCTGACATATCCCTCCATCCTAAACCTCCGGTGGCTCACCTACACAATCGAATCCAAATGGCTCAGATCCTCAGAGGATCTTCTTACTGTCTCACTTGACAAACCTCAGTGCTGCTCTTGAGACTGCCTCCTTGGACCTTCCTACTATTCTGGCCTGTTCATTATCCTACTAAGAAGCCAAGAGCCCAAAAAGACATGTGCTGTACCCGTGAAGAAATCAGATACTGAGTGCCGCATGCGCAGAAGCTGTGTTCTCCCATCAGTTTGTGGAAATCTCTCCACAACCTTTTTTGTACCAGGCCCAAAATTATCTCCTTGACTTCCATCTTCTTTCATACCCCACATCCAATCCATAAGCAAATCTTGTCAACATTCCTTCAAAATATACCCAGAGTCTGACTATCTCTCTGCTTCTACCACCACTTTGGAATGCGCCACCATCATTTTTCACATCTCTTACGTCTCCATCTCCTAACTGGTCTCCCTGCTTCATCTCCTGCTTGCTTTCAGCCTATTCTTAACACAATAGAGATCCTCTTAACATATAAATCTGACCATGTCACTCCTCTGCTCAAAACCCTCCATGGGTTCCCATCCCACAATGGCCTCCAACTCCCTCTCTAACCTCCTCCCATGCCATTCTTCCTCTCAGTCACTGTGCTAGAGGATCCTTGAACACACCAAACACATTTCTGCCTCAGGACCTTTGCAGTTGCTGGTTCTGTCTAAAACTCTCTTCCTCCAGGTAGGCAACATGATTTGCCCCCAATTCAATTTGGGTCTCTGTTCAAATATTGTCTCCTCATTCAGAGATGGCTTCCCTGAGCACCCCGTCTAAAGAGCAGCCCTCACTACTCTCTGTCCTCTTACGCTGCCTCATTTTTCTTTGTAGCACCGATCACTACCTGACATTTTTCTGTCTACTTATCTCCCCTTTCCTATTCTGTGAGAACAGGAACTTGTTTTGCTCATTGCTGTATCCCCAGCACATAGCAGGTATGTAATAAATACTTGATGAATAAATAAACAAATTCCTCTGTGTCCTTTGTTTAATCTCCCAAAGTACTAAGTCCCAGAAGGGCAAGCAGCCCCACTTCATCATCTTTGTGCCCCAACACGAGCACTTATAAACCTTGACAAGTTATGGGTAGTGATTGAAACAATTTTTAAGTATCATGTAGAGACCAGTTGGGCCAAACAGTGGAATAGGGATTGGAACCACTGGAATCCAAAAGAGGGGAGTTCCCAACCAGGCTCTCAAGCCTAAGGAGGAGCGGTGTGGCCTGGCCTGGGAGAGAATGCCTGTATGGGCCTCTGTTTTCTTATCTGTAAAGGCAGGACTTTGACTATGATGGTTTGTAAAATCCCTTTCAGCTTTGACATTCTGTGCTTGTAAGTTCAGGGCAACTGCACATTGATTTAACAAATATTTACTGAGCTCAGTGTCAGCCACTAGCTGAAAAAAACAAGACCCTGATCTCAGAAGTTCCTCAATTGAGGAGGAATGTAACAAGGTGGGGTCAGCTCACCAGCAATAAAAGCTAAGTCTTAAAGTGGTAGAAGTGTGCCCCCTGGGTCAGGGTGGAGAGGGGCACTGCCTGCCAAATAAATGGCTGTGCTAGGCAGGAGGCCTTGTAACAAAGTGTATTTGTAACTACAACCGTACAAATTGATTTTACACAGAACTGTCTGAGACATATGCTTCTGTAGACCAAGAACTATGGCACTATGCCCTGCATCCACTGGAGCCAAAGGCTGTTAGGACTCTATCACTGTCAGATGGTGCATACCCACACCTAACTTGGCCTGGTGTCGGAAGCAACGCTGGCGCGTCCTCTAATTGCCTCACCTGAGAGCTGACTTCTTCCCCATTGCCCTGTGGCTGTCCAAGGCCACCTCACATGGTTTCTACCTCCCCAGCACGCAACAGGTCCTGGGCAGGGCACAAAGTCCGACCAATCAATCGCCGACTTCACGGAATTTGGAGGAAAGGGCGGGAGTCTAATCGCAGGCTGGACGCCTTCCATCTTGGCCCCCAAGAGTGGTCCTGACAGTTGCCCCCCAGATGACCCCGACCAGCCCGATTAGTTGACCCGCTCTTGTTACCAGGCCCCTCGCGGGGGAGAGGCTGGGATTTGCTCCCCGCTCATTGGCCAGCGGAGAAGAGCCTCCGGAAAACCCTTGTTACTAGAGGCGAGGACGAGACCCCATTGGCCAGGACACCTCACAATGGCCCCCGCGGCGCGCAAGGTTCTTCCCATTGGCTCGCTGCCTGGCTCGGGAGCCCCCTGTGGCCTGAACCCAGGCAAGCTACTTCGCGCCCTGGAACCGCGTTCCCAGCCAGGCCCCTGTTCCCCACTGACTCTTCTGAGAGACGCCGCCATCTACTGAGCGAGTTGTAAAGCATCCGAGCACCGCTTTCTGCGGTGGGAACTGGTCCTGCGGGACGGCGACCGGGTGCCCCAGGCGGCAGGTGCGGAAGCTGAGTGCAAAGACCCTGGAGCCAGGCATCTCCAGCCTGGAACCCAACCCAGAAGGGTCCAGGGTGCAGTAAGTTCGAAGCACCACCCGGCGTGCAAACCCGCTCAGATTGTGTATCCAATCTGCGTCTCTTTCATTTATCCCCATAGTTGTTTATCCACCTATTGTTTATCGGTTCATTGATTCGACTTTCTGGGTGCACCCGCCGCGGGCCAACTGTCCAAATCTTTACTTCCCTCTGACGGTTTTGGGAAAGCCCGTGACGTAAAGAATTCGGATTGCGGTCTGAACCTAGGCGCGGTGGAGCCGAGGTTGAAAGCGGGACGGGAAGATGTTCTACTATCCCAACGTGCTTCAGCGCCACACGGGCTGCTTCGCCACCATCTGGTAAGGGCGGGTGGGGAATAACTGGGGGTGGGGCGGATGAGAGTGGCGCCCAGGAATCCCAGCCCGACGGCTTCCCCACCATCCCTCCCCCACCCCCAGGCTGGCGGCGACGCGCGGCAGCAGGCTGGTGAAGCGCGAATACCTGAAGGTGAACGTGGTGAAGACCTGGTAAGGCCCAGAAAGGGGAGGAGGGGCCTGGAGCCTGGGGGGCGGGAGCTTGGAGTGGGGAGCAGGGCTGTTTGGCGCAGTGGTCAAAAGTGCACGTTGTTCTCCCAGCGAGGAAATCCTCAATTACGTGCTGGTGCGAGTGCAGCCCCCGCTGCCCGGCCTGCCGCGGCCCCGCTTCTCTCTCTACCTCTCAGCCCAGCTCCAGATCGGGGTGATCCGGGTCTACTCTCAGCAATGCCAGTACCTTGTGGGTAAGGCGGCGAAGCCTTGGAAGTGAGGCAGAGCGGCCAGGCGGGCCCCCGGTGCCGACCCCATGTCACTTGCCCTCTCTGTCCATAGAGGACATCCAGCACATTCTGGAGCGCTTGCACCGGGCCCAGCTGCAGATCCGCATCGATATGGTGGAGCCCGAGCTGTGAGTGTTCCCTGCCTCGGGACTCAAACCACCCAGCCTTTGACGGAGCATCTTCCCCCTCGGCCTCAGCCCATCCCAGCCTCAGCCCCTGACAGCCCACTTCCTCCCCCCCAGACCCAGCCTACTGCTTCCTAACCACCTGGCAATGATGGAGACCCTGGAAGATGCCCCTGACCCGTTTTTTGGGATGATGTCTGTGGATCCCAGACTTCCCAGCCCCTTGGATATCCCTCAGGTAGGACTCAGTACCCCGGAAGCCCTCAAACACAAGTTGACAGTGCAGAATGGGAGTGCTGTCCCTGTGCCAGCCTGGCACTGGGGTTAGGGGAAGGTGGCCTGCCCCACAGGAGAAGGTACAGGGGGACATCACTCTGGGCTCATACAGGCAGAGCCCGCTGTCCTTCGCTCTTCCGGGCCTGCCTGGTAGGGTGTTCTCTCTGCTGGAGGCAACTCTTGTCCCCACTCATCTCCACACCATTGCTCCTGCTGAGGGCCTGCGGTCTCTGCATTGGGCTTCCTCACCTGGGTCCTCCTCGGCTCCATTTCCCCTCCCCCACAGCTTGGATAATGTCACCCCCTTCAGAGGCACCTCTGGTGGCTCCCCACTGCAAACAGAGTTAACAGGAGTTGGGGCTCTCCCCAGAGCTAACCATCTCCAGACTTCTCTCTCCTGTGTCCCCAAGTTGCCACATTCACTGCTTTGCTGTGCTGTTTCCTCGCCCATAATGACAATCACTTGTTCACTACTGGTCAAGTCCTACATATCTCTACAGACCTGGTTCAAGTGCTACCCCTTTCCATGAAGCTTCCACTCCCAGCCAGAACCAGATGGAACTGGTGCTCCGGAACTCAGCACCCAATCAGGGCCTTGTTTCACCCTTTGTGCTGACTCTTGTTGGGGTCATGTACGAACTCCTCTCCTTGCTAGACCATACATTCCTTAAAGTCAGGATTTTTTCCCTTCACCTCTGCTCCCTACACACTTGACATAAGTGTGCAGTGCTTGTTGCATAGACCAGCTGACAAGGCCTTGATAACTGGAGGGGAGGAGGCAGGGATGGGGAAAAGGAGACCAGGGAGCAAGTGGGTTCAGTGCATGCTGATGTTAGTGCCACAAGAATTAGAAAGGGTCTTACTGTCCATTGTCTGAATATCTAGGGCTGAAGTTGAACCCTCTTTTGTCCTCAATCCCTTTCCAAAGATTCGACACCTCTTAGAGGCAGTGACCCCGGAGAGAGTTCTTGAGGAGATCCCTCCTGAAGTCCCGACAGAGCCCGAGAAGCCAGGTCAGCAAAGGGAACCTTCTTTCAAAAGAGAGGCATAGGAAGGCCCAGAGCTGGGGGAGTAACCATCTTTGAGCTTCTCCAAGGAGCAAGGCCCCACGAGGGGCATTTTTCATGTGCAAACCTATCACTGCCTCACAACTGTCCTTATGAGATCAGCATTTTTACCCCCAGTTTACAGATGAGGAAAGTGAGGCTCGAAGTGGTTAGGCAGTGTCCCCAGGATCACCTTGCTGATGATGGGCATGGCCTCACCACATGGGTGTGGGGCCCTGGAAAGGAGCAGAGGGGCAGCTGTTACTCCCTTGCCCCTCCAGAGAGGCTCCTGGTCACAGTGGTGTCCCCCGAGGCCATCACCCTCCGGGAGGCAGAACCCATTCAAGTGCTGCAGATCGAGGTAAGCCACCCCTCACACAGGGCTTGCTTCTCAAGCCCCAGGCTCTCTTGTACCTATTTCTCTGTAAGCCCAACGTCCTGCCTTCCCTGTCTCCATCCCCCTACCTGTCCCTGGCATTGGTGCACCCATTGGGCTTCCTCCTGGTGCGGCCCTGTGGCATGTCACTCCTGGACCCACTTGTTTTTTTTTCAGAAATGGGATCGAGTCCCCTCCTCTTGCTATTCCTCTCCTACCAGGGCGAACAGGAACTCCCAGAGGTGAGCCGCCGAGACCTTGACCTGCTGATTGCCGAGGAAGATGAAGCTATCTTGTTAGAGGAACGTCTGCGTAGGGCCCTCCCGGCACTGGAGGGTCAGTCCCCTGGCCCGGGTAGACTTGTACCGGGCAGCACGCCCCTCTTCTCTTCTGCCCTCTGAGCCCTGCTCTTCTCTCTGCAGAGTACAAGGAGGAAGCCCGGGCCCCGGAGGTTGAAATCGCAGTCCCCCCACTCTCACCTCCGGTTCCTGCTCAGTAAGGACAGGACCCCTGGGGCTAGTGAGGGGATCAGTGCTATGAGGAAGTGTCCTGACCTCTCTCTTGTCCATTCCTCCTCAGGGTGGAAGTGGCAGCAGAGCCACTGCCCAGCGAGGTGCTGGGCCCCGAGGAGGTGAAGCTGGTGCCCTGGGAGCCCGAGGCCCTACTTGCCGGTGAGTGCCCGCCACACCCAGGGATGTTCCTGGGAGCACCTGCTCAGCCGTTGCAGATGTGGGTCCTGTATTCCGGGTGTTTGCAAGGTGAAGGGGCTTGTGGGTCAGAACTGGGACCTCGGGTGCTGTTGCAGAGGTGACGCCCCCCCAAGAGCTGCGTCTGCCACCCCCACCCAGTCCAGAGGTGAGTAGTATACTTCCTGGTCCTCCTCCTCTTTTTCCTCCTTCCAGAAGTGCCCACACCTCTTCTGCTTCCCTAAGCCCAGGGCCACTGCTAGTCTATGTGGGGCCTTTAGGCAAGTTAGTAAAGGGTGCCCCTTCTCACACCCCATTTTATTCACCCCCACTCACCCCCTTTCCAGATGGGTCCCCTCCTGCAGGCTATAAGCTGCATTCGCATATGGAGAGCACCTCTAGGGGTGGAAGGGTAGGGCCAGTTGCAGTCCACTGAGATGACAGGAAAAGGAGTCCTGGGTAGCCTTGCCTTGCCTCCCCTCCCCACTAAGCAGAAGAGGCCCCCAGTCTCCCCACCTCCTGTGAGCCCCCCTGCTCGCCGCCGCCGCCGCCGCCAGTTACTGTTCTGGGACAAGGAGACTCAGATCTCCCGGGAGAAATTCCAGGAGCAACTCCAAACCAGAGCCCACTGCTGGGAATGTGTGAGTGCGGGCCCACTGCTCTACCAAGGGAGGGAAGCAGGGATGGCCTGGGGCAGGGGCCAGCTGGGAGGCCTGAACCCCTGGGAATTTGAAAAACCCTGTTTCATTCCCTAGAAGACATACGTGATTTAGATTTGCACACACTCAATTCTCAATGCTATTTTCATGATCCTGCCTAGCACTTCCATGGGTACCAAGTTAAAAGTTCTGCTTTTGGCAGTGAACGGGGCAGGCAGGAGCCGGGGCCTGAACTAGGTGGAAGGTCAGAGTGGGCAGTGAGAGGCGGCTCTCCCGTAATGGGACTTCTGCACTCTCCCACCACGCAGCCCATGGTGCAGCCTCCCGAGAGAATGATCACCAGCCCTGCAGAGCTGCTCCGAACCCCGACTCACAGTAATTAAAAGTCATGGGGGTTGGGTAAGTGGGATGCTCTGAACCCATATTCTCACTTTTCTGACTCCACTGACCCTTGTCCTCAGTTGGCTGGCTTCCCCCAGAACTACTGGCTTTCTGGACCCGCTGTGCCCAGCCACCCCCAAGGGCCCTCCGACGTAGGCTGCTTTGGGAGCCTGAAGAGGAGGCTGCTGAGAGAGAGGCAGCAGCTGAGGAGGAAAGGAGAAGGCTTGAAACTTTATCTGATATTGAGGTAACTGCACCCCGACTCCTGCCTGTGACCTGACCACAGAAGCAAGCTCTTTAGCCTTGCATCTCCTGCCTTGAGGCCAGACCCATTTCTGGGATGCTTGGGGCCTCATTCTTTCCTCCCCTCCCTAGGTCCTGAGGGAGGCCCAGGAGCCCAGTGGTCCCCTAATGGTGTCTTCAGGTAAGGCTGAGGAGAACGCAAGCACCTGGGGAGGTGGGACAGTGGAGACCACTTGCCCGACCCATCCCAGGAAACTGGTATCCGAACTGCTGGAGCTGTTTTCCTGAGTGAGGCAGTTATGTGCAAGCTAAGGAAGCAGACTGGAGTGCCTCCGCAGTTCACCCCACACCTGAACAAGTCGCTTCACTGCACTGGCATCTAGTTAGCCCAGGGGGCCCCTAGAACCTACCTAAGCAGACCCCCCCACCCCCCCTCCCAATCCCTCCCCCCCCCCCCCCCCCAAACAGAGCTTTCCCTAGAAGCGGCTGAAGAGGAGAAGTCCCGTGTCAGCCTCATTCCTCCAGAAGAGCGGTGGTAAGCAGCCAGGCTCTTTTTGGGTGCAGGGCCACAGCTCTGGCCAGGTTGGGGGAAGTGGCAAGGATGCCACCTTGCATCTTCTCTCCCTGATACCCATGTCCCCCTAGGGTCTGGGCAGAGGCAGAGCTGCCAGAGCTCCCTGCATTGCCTGTGGTGCCGGAGCTCCCTGAGGTACCCATGGAGATGCCTTTGGAGCTGCCCCTAGAGCCAGAGCTGCTCTCACTGGAGGCTGTGCACAGGTACAGGGTAGGGGGTGGGGGGTTGCTCAATGGGACGGACCTGGGCTTGGGCCTCAGCTCATGGCTCTTGGTCCCTGCAGGGCAGTGGCACTGGAGCTGCAGGCTGACAGGCAGCCTGACTTCAGCAGCCTGGTGGCACCCCTCAGCCCCCGCAGGATGGCTGCCCGAGTCTTCTATCTGCTCCTGGGTGAGTGTGGGTGCTACAGGGACTGAAGGTAGGGCAGGGACAGGCGCCCCCTGATCCTGCCTTTTCCTTCCCCCTTGCTCAGTGCTCTCAGCGCAGAAGATCCTTTATGTGGAACAAGAGAAACCATATGGGCGCCTCCTGATCCAGCCAGGGCCCCGATTCCACAGCGGTTAAAGCCTGTTTACAAAGCTGCCAGGATACTGGTCATATTAAACCATGTCCTGCTTGCCGCACTTCTGAATGTGCCTCTCTCTCCTTCCAGCTCAGAGCTACTGTTAATGCAGAAAACAACTGCATTTATTATAGTAGGATGTCAAGACAGATCAAGCAGGGCTGAGTCTCCAAGTGGACATGAGGCCCAGAATCTTTGGTAAGGTACAAGCTGGAGCTGGACTAAGAGGTGGTCTTGAGGCCTGGGCCGGCTCTGTTCTCTCTGGCCTGGCCACAGCTCGCAGTCTATGTGAGGCCCAGCATGGCCTGGAGCTCCTGAGCCTTGTCACCAGGCAGCGAGCCCAGGGCGGTCTGGAAGTTGTCAGAGTGCTGTTTGGCTAGGAACGTCAGGAGCAGCAGCAGTGCAGCCTTGGTATCTGGGTGGAGAGTGCATAGGGAGAGGTCTCGGGACACCTTGCCGCCCCTCTGAGCTGTGCTGTTCCCAGCCCCTGCCCACCACTGCCTCCCTCACCTGGTGGGATCTTGTTGTCAGCCAGAATGAGGCTGCAGATCCGCATGAGTTCAGGAGCCACATCTACCACCTGTGGGAAAAGAAGGGCAGACTCAGGAGCACTGCTGGCCCCCAGGACTGGGGTGAGGGTGGTGGGGACCAAGGAGAGGTGGGAGTCTTCTACCAGGGCTGCTTGAGCCTGACACTGATTCACAGGCATCCAAGACAAATATGAAACATGGTAGTGGTAAATCTTTCTTGGAAGGGATGGGAGATGTGTGACCAAATACAACTGAACTCATGGCCTCAAACTCAAAAGAAGCCCAGCTCCCCAGAGCCCCAAAACAATAGTTTCTAAAGGTGTAAGACATAAAGTGGACATACAGAGACAGTCCAAACCTAGCTCCCTGGTACAAAAACTCACTTAGAACCTGCTTCTCAGACTGAAATGTATGGTGGGGTGGCCCAGAGTGACCCAGAGCCAGGGATGGTGCCTCACCAAGGAAAAATGCAATGTAGAGAGAGAAAGCCCCTCCTCTTCTATCATAGACCTGGCTGCCAATCCTTGCAGGTGAATAAGGAGTGTCTAATGACAGCTTAAACTGTTGCTCTATGTCAGACACAACTACCACCAGCTCTGTCTATCGCTGAAACTGGCACGTGGAGCTCCCGGGGGCCCCGTGGAAGCTGCCTCTGCCCACAGTGCTTACCTGGTCGGGGCTGCTCTGATACAGGAAGCTAAAGAGATGCCCCATGGTGACCCACTCCTCCAAGTCCTCCTTGAGCGGCAGAGCGTGCAGCAGGGCAGCCAGCACCTGGGCACACAAGGATGCCTCAGCCTGTTTGCCGTGCCTCTCTGTCTCCTCCTCAGCTACCAGGCCCTGCCTGATGACCCATTGCTCACCTGGGGCTCCACTTTCCTCGTGGGGCTGGCCATCAGCAGGCGGGCAAGGGCCCCACAGATGTTATCACGGACACGATCATGGCGCTCCCGCGCCAGGAGGGGCAACAGGAGCCCCAGCAGCTTGGGGAAGTGTCTGGGCCACAGTCAAGGGATGGGCACCCACATGCTGACACGCCATTCCTGAGCCTTGGTGGCATACCCCCACCCACACCCCAGGCCCCTCCTGCAAGCTGAGGATACTCCTGGGCAGGGCGGCCCCCGTGCTCGGCCAGCACACCCAGCCCAAAGATGGCATTGCTCCGCACCTCAGGGTCTGCCTCCCGGGCAGCACTCAGCAGGACAGGCAGCAGCCGGGAGACAAACTGGGCAGAGGCAGTACCTAGACCCTGAATGGACTCCGCCAGTGTTCCCACTGCAAAGGACTTCTCTGCCACTGTGCAGCCCTGTTTCTGGGGGAGGGCAGGGAAAGAGGGCAAATCAGTCTGGAACCAGGATAAATGGCTGGTGGGGAGGGTTCTGGGAGGGTAGGGGTTGTGGGTAGAGGGCACATGGGCAGAATGGGGCTGGCAGCCAGAGGACGGAACACTCACTGTCTTGCATAACAGTAATGGCAGGAAGCCGGCAAAGAAGGGAGCAAAGGTGTCTCCCCCAGCTGCGGCTGCCAGGGCAGGGATGGCCTCTCCAGCATGCTCTAGCAACATGGCATCATATTCAGCCTATGGAGTCAGGTCAGGGGCTGGAGCACTGGGGCCAGCTCCAAGATTCGCGCTTCCAGACCATGCTCTGCCAGTGGGCCTTGGCTGACAAGACCTGCCCCTCCCAGGCTGGGCTTTATCACAGACCAGCGTCTTCTCTTGGCTACCCCACTCTCACCAACAGCCCCAAGCCTGCCACAGAATCCCACTTCTAGGCAGCCCTCCCCAGATGCCCCAGTCGACACTGCTTTCTCCTTTGCTGGACTCCCACTGGCTGCGTGGGATCAGGGTTATGTCATTCTCAGTCATTAACAATCTCTTCCAGGGCCCTGGCTCCCTCAAGGCCAAGCCCAGCTGTGCTGGCCACCCCCACCCAGTGGAGATGACCCAGGCTACAGGGTGTCCGGTGTCCACCGTAGCTCTCACTTGATCATCATCCTCCTCCTCCTCGTCAGAATCCTGACAGGTGGTCTGTGGGAAGAGGGAGCTCAGCTCAGCCCGGGGCCAGCCTCTTGGGCCCCTTCTCTCCATGGGGGTGAGGGAAGGAGAAGGCCGCCCTTTCAGCCTCTGACCATCCCCCTTGGGGCGGAACACCTTCTCTCCCCTGCAGCCCCCTCCCCTGCTCACCTTCCTCTGCAGCACAGCCTTGAGCACACTGCAGAGCTCAGTGAGGCGCCCAGGGGGCTGCAGCACGAGGGTTCCACAGCTGCGCAGCACTCCTGTCAGGGCCTCCAGCACAGCCATCACCACCCGGCACTCCCGCTCCCTGCTCACTGCCTGCATGTAGGACGGCACCACCCGGGCCAGGGCAGCCTGTAGAGCTGGGGACATTATTGGCTGAAGGCCCCGTCCTGCCCCACTCCTGCCTGCCCACAGTGTCCAGGGCCCCCAGCTAGGCCCCACCTGCCTGCTCACCAGCAGTGCTGGGTTCAGAGGGGCAGCTCTGACCGGCTTTGTGCAGTGCACAGCAGAACTGACCCAGGGCCTCGTGGGCAGCCTTCCGCACATTTGGGTGAGGGCACTGCGGGATGAAGGTGGCAGATGTGCCTGCTGAGCATAGGGCGAACATGGGGCTCCCAGCCCATGGACCCCACCCACCCCTCCCCACTGGTCCACTCACCTCCAGCAGCGTGAATACTTCTTCAAAGACACTCTCCATGTAGGGAAGGAAAGCCACACTGTGGACAGACATATGGCTATGGGGAAGGGGCCCCTAAGCAGGGTTCCTTGCACCAGGGAAGGGGCTTTGCTTACCTGGCGTTCACAGAGATTTCTCCCAGGGCAGCACAGGCGTCTTCCTTCTCATCGAAGAAGGCATTCTCCACGCTGTACCTGGAGCAAGGAGGCAGCCACCATCAGGCACCTGCTGGGGCAGATCCCGTACTGGGGCTTCGTCCACTATCCAAGTCTGGATTTCTCTGACCACAACAGCAACCCTCTGTACCCTGAGATCTCTGAGTCATCCTCTTCCATGTCCTCCTCCATGAGCTCCTCCTCCTCCTCCCCATCACTCTCGTCAAACAGAAGGAAGGAGCTGCTTCCGTCATACTGACGCTGGATAAAGCAGGGACAGCAGGGACTTTGGCTCTGCTGGGTCCAGGAGGCAAGTCCCATCCCAGGACTGGCCTTGCCCACCCACCCTGTCCCTGCCCCTGCCCCTACCCCGCTCACCACAATGCCCTCAGTGGAACGCAGTGACAACAGCATGACCGTGGTGATTTGTGGTAGGTACGGGGCCAGGCCTTCACCCATAAGCCCCGATAAGGCAGCAAACAGGCTGTACCTGGTGGAAGCAGGTGGAGGCTACAGTCCTGCCGGCTGTAGCCAGGCAGGCTTGGAAACCTGGCTATCATCCCAAACCAGACACCTGGGGTCTGGGGTGGGGGCTGTGGATCCCGTGGGTGGCAGGTGGGGCGGGGCCAGGGGTGGGGTGGCCACTCACGTGCAGCGCCGCAAATCAGGGTCGTCTACCTGGTCGCACAGGCCCAGCCCCAACTGGCAGCATTCCTCAGCCAGGGGCCTCATGGGCTCCCCCATTGCTCGAGCCAGCACCCCCAGTGTCTCTGTGGGGACAAGAGCTCAGTTAACATTGGGATGTGGAGCTGGGCCAGGGGAGCAGGGCCAAGACCTGGGGGACCAAAGGTGACAGCTGGGGGGATTTCAGACATTCTGTCCTACTCCTAGGTAGGCATGGAGAACTGAGAAGGCGTTGAGAAGGAAGACACCTATGCTGCCCTGGGGGGCCGATCTCTGTGAATACCAGGTGAGCACTGCCCCTTCCCTGGTGCTGGGAGCCCCTTCCTCACCCAGGCTCTGGATCTGCACAGGCTGAAGGTCCTCATGGCCTGTCAACAGGAACTCCCGCAGGTGCTCCATGATGGCAGGAAAGTAGGGCAGCAAAGAGGCCTGGGCAGCCGTGGCTGCAGGATGGAAGGATAGAAATCAGAGTTGCAGAGTGAACTCTGTGCTCCTGCCTCCTGCCCCACAGAACCCCTGCCCTTGCCTCCTCCTCACCAATAGCCCCCAGGGCGCTCACAGCCAGCTCCTTGGCCCGGGGTTTGCTGGGGTTTCTCAGAGGCTGCAGCATACACTCCATAAGCTCTGGAAGGTAAGGCTGCACCTTGGGCCCTGTGGGAAAGAGCACGCCTCTTGCAATCAACCTAGATCTCTCACCTTCTGGGGGCCTGCCGCCCTCCAGGCTGACCTTCTTGGAGCCCCCACTATAGCTCTCTCCCCACCACAAACAGCGAGTCAGGGAGTCCCCTGCGGTCAAAGCTGCAGTGCCCATACCCACCCCCATGCTCACCACTGCCAGCTCTACCTAGGTTCTCCACGAAATTCTCCAGGGCATAGCAGGCCTTGGCTAGGTGGTTTGTGTGCCCGGTTGGCACCGACTTCAGGTAGGCAAGGAGCAGTGGCATCACCTCCCCTGAATAGCTGCTGATATGAGGCTGAGGGAAGGAGAAAGGGGCCTAAACCAGGCTCACCCACAGGGTACACACTCGAGTGGCAGTGGCAGCAGGGATGTGTGGAAAGGAGAAGAAAGCTGTGGGGAAGCACGGTGCCTGAGGTGGGCGGGGCACTCAGGTGGTGGCTGCCCTGGTTCTGCCTGGCTCACCTGCAGGTTCTCTGAGAACTGGCCTAGGGCAAACAGTGCCGCGTTGCGCACAACTTGTGATGGGTCCTCTAGGCCTTTGCACACGATCTGCAGCAGCGGGGCTAGCAGTCTGGATAGGACAGGACGAGAGGACGCAGTATGAGGGGACAGAACCTGAGAGTCCTAGGTTGATCTGTGCTCATTTCCACAGGGAAAAACCACCACCTGGCACCACTCCTTGGCCCCCCCATAAGTGCCCATCTGAATTATATTCTAAACAAGGATATTTTTGAGAGTGGAAGCAAATGCTATTACTAATTAGCCGAAAACAACAAGCATAAACCAGGGCTCCTGGGATGTGTAGGCCTTCTCCCCATGGCCCACTCGCACCCTAAAGTGGGGGAACGGATACCTCTGCCGGATGTGGTCACCAGCCCCATCGGAAAGCACGGCTAGCACCAGGAGCCCAGCCTTACGCTGGTATGGGCTCTCGCTCCTCAAGGCCTCCTCCAGCATGGGCATCTAGGGGGGCACAGAGTACTCTCCTGGAGGCCCAACACAAGCTCACCATTCACACCGCAGGGGACTAGGCACACCAGGGTGTAGGGGCAGCCAGGAGAGAGTCACACTTACCAGCTGGGGGCAGAGCTTCTCAGGAGGTAGGTGGAGTGCTAGCATGTCCATGACCTCAGAAAGGACAAGGAGACATTGCTTGACTCCACCTCTGTCTCCCCACTCCCACAGCCAACCGGCACCCACATGCTGGCCCTGTCCCACGTCCCACCTGGACAGCAAAGTGCTTGGGAGTCTCCCCCACCAGCCCGATCTCCAGCTCTTCCTCTTCTGAATCCTGGTCCTCAGGATCCAGCTGGCCCACCGGTGGCTCAGCAGCCATAATAGGGAAAAGGGTATGTAGCAAGGGTGGTAATAGACGATTCTTCAATAAGGCCTTGAGAGGGAGAACAGAACAGTTTCCTGGAGAACCTGCTCCCTAGATGAGCTCACACTAAAAATTCCAGCTTTCCAGGCCACAAGGAGATTCCCAGTCTCCCAGCCAGGAGCTGGGTGCAGCCAGGCCGAAGGTTGAACATCTTTGCCATGGTGCTCTGGATACTATGAGATGAACAGAAAGTTCCAGGAGTAAGAATGAGAGTGGAAAGGGGATTGGAGTGATGTGTGTCAGAGGGCACTCACCTTGCTCTTGACTTTGATCAAGAAAGTGAGGCAGCAGAGAACACGTACACGTATTGCATCGCCTAGGGTCATGTTTCCAGCCACCTGCCCAGAGACTAACAGGTATCAGAGACAGGCAAGGAAATTCCCCGTAGAACAAGCCGCAGGGGCTGTGCCCACACTAGTCTCACCTGCAGGCAGAATGTGAGGACCTCAGAGAGGTGGGGGGTGATGATGGGCACCTCTGACTCTAGCAGTTCATCCAGGGCCTCCAGAGCCTCACAGGCCTTTGCCTGACAGACACAGACAAGTCATAGGGTAACCACGCTCTTCTTCAGTGAACCAGGCTGGATGCTTCCCCACTCTCCTTCCAACAGAGCCCCTGCCCACCTGGCCTCACCTCATCTACAGGGATCAGCGTCTGCACTGCTACTATGAGCTTGGGCACCAGCATCCGCGCAAGAGGCTAGAGAACACGGGAGTAGCTGAATTGCACAAACCTTCATGCAGCCTAATGTCAGGCCCCAGAAGCGAGTGGCTTTCTCACAGCCCAGACTCTGAGAAGGAACCCAGGCCCGCCAGCCAGGCCCAACCACCCAGTGTCCCCTCTGATAATCAGGAAAGACAAAAGGCAGGAAAAGAATATGACACAGCTCTGAAAGCCTCCAGGGGTGAGAACACAAAGGCTTCACAGGGAGCTGGGGAGGGTGCAGGTCCTTGTCTTACTGTGTCCTCAGTGCCAAGGTAGGGGGCCAGGGTGGTCAGTGTGCGCAAAGAGTAGAAAAGCAGCCTGGGGGAGCCCACTTCACCAAGGGTCTCATTCAGAAGCCGAAGAAGCTCCCGGTGGTGGGGTCGGAAGGCCTCGGGCAGGGAGGTCACCACCACACTCAGCAGCAAAAGCCCCATCTGTCCAGGAGTAGGGGATAGGAGGGAAAAGTTTACCTGGTTGATCCAGCGTCTCAGTCCTTCCCTCCTACCAACCACAGGATGGTACCTCTCTCTCGGGGCCGTGAGGGCTGTGGGTACTGTGTTGAAGAAGCTGCATGAGCTGAGGCCAAGCTTCCAGGCCTTCCTTTCGAAAAATGGTGGCTGCGAGTTGGGCCAGGCTGAGGCTCACAGAGTGCCTGCAGGTGGGAGAGATCTTTCCTCATCACCTCTCACTTGCCAGTCCAGCCTCTACCAGACAGCTAGGGGGTAAACCTTCAGGGGGTGGGTGTAGGTCTTTGAAGAGGTGGGATATAAGAGAAAGCAGCTGGGAGGAAGACCAGCAGCTCCGTGGGTGTGTCATCTGGTGAATTCAGCCTCAATCAGACTGAATTTCAGGCCCATTCTTCTGACTTCGGTTTGGCAGATCATTACAGCCCATTCTCAAGAACTAAAGTCTTCACCACAGCCTTAGAATCCCTGCCCCACAAGCCCCAGCCTGGAGCTGAAAGAGAAGGACGAAGCCCAGAGAGGGTCGCAGTTTGGAGTCAGAGTCTAGAACGGGAGTAGGCAGGCACTTACTCTGTCTCTCTCGGCAGAACCGTCAGGACCAGGGACTTGAGGCTGGAACACAAGTAGCAGGTGTTTGTACCCGGCGGCAGGCGGCCTGGCCCCGCCCCACCCTGCCCCGCCCCAGGCCAGCCCACCTCTCCCGCTGTTCCGCCGCCAGCCGTCGCCAGCGGCTGCTCAGTCGTCTGCGGGTCAGGACCGCTGCGAACTGGCGGATCTAGGACGGGGAAGCAGGAGTGTGAGGGGCCAGGCAGGAATGAGGAGAGCGGGCCGCAGGGGTCGGGGGTTGGGGGCCTGATAAGTGGGAAGGGGCGGGGCAGGGGCCTCACCTGGGGGTCGGCCGCCGAGATCAGCAAGTCGCAGAGCGCGGGCAGGGCGGCGGGGTCCCGAAGAGCGGTCTGGAGCTGCTCGGTGGCCTGGGGAGAGGTTGGGGGTCAGAGTCGGGCATTCCCGCAAACTCCTGCCCGCCGCGGCCCGGCCCCTCCGGCCCCATACCCGGCGGATGCGCTCGGTGTCCGGCAGCAGCAGTTCCCGCAGGACCTGCTCCAGGCCGGCGGGCTCCATGGCAGCAGCGGAGCCACCGCTACCGGGCCGGGAGGGGGGAGGGACAGCACGTGGAGGCTCTGACACCTACTTCCGGCGGAAAGGGCGTTGCTCTCCGCGCCCGTCCCGTCACCAGGGTGATTCAACTCACTTCCCACAAAGAGCTCCGCCTCCGCCACTTCCGTTAAGTTGGGCGCCGGCTGAGCCGCGGAAACAGGCTCCTGTCAGTGTAGGTTCCACCAGCGGAAAATTCCCAGACCCCGTTGGAAGAAACTGGAGTTTCGTGGTTTCACCGGCTTTCCAGGGAACCGTGCCCGTTAACGGCAGGGCTCGAGTTCCTATATCCAGACCAAACCCTCCAACTACAAGATCCATTTTCTTAATAAATTTTATTTTGATACTTGTAAAAAGAAAAATCAGGACCAAAACTAAAGGCAACCTAAAAAGTGCAAATATATCCTCCTTATATAATAGAGATTTATAATATCCAGGCTCTCTCTGGGGAAAGAGAAGCCCAAAGAGCAAAGGGGAGGGCGATAACGTCATCAGAGTTCAGTCACTCAGAAGAGAAGCTGGTAGAAAAGATCAATGGGGCATAAAGAAAAGGCTTAGGAGAGAAAAGCAAGTTCTGCCACTCAGAGCTCAGTCCATCTTGAGGTTAACATAGATATAACGGATGAACTTTAGGGAAGAAAAAAAGGAGATGGTGCCCAGCATGAGGAAAAAAACGTAGCCAGTGAGTAAGGAGTACCCAAAGAACTCTACTGTCTGTACTGGCCCTGACATGTTGGAGCGACGGGCATAGTAGAAAACCGAGTAGAGGAAGATGAAGAGCCCGGTGGAGCCGACGCTCAACACAGATCGCCACCACCAGCGGTAATCCTCCCCAGACAACTGGAAGTAGGTGAGGGCAATGGAGATGCAAGCCCCCACGCTCAGCAGGATGGCGAAGACAAAGAAGAGGATGCCGTACAATGTATACTGCTCCCGACCCCATACTGTGGCAAAGATGTAGTACAGCTCCACAGAGATGGCACTGTGGAGAGAAGAGGCAATACATGGCATTAAAAGGTTTACGCACTGTAGGCACAGTGTCCAGGTCAGACTCCAGCCCCACCCTCCCATGCTGCTGGGTCACTGTGGAGAGTGGGCCCACTCCACTCCCTGCCCTTGATTTCCTGTCTTCCTGGGGATCCTTTTGCTTTTGATTAGCTCTCTCATTTCAAGAACATCTCCCCCTTGGGGACAGATGTGGCTCAAACAGTTGGGCATCCGTCTCCCATATGGAGGGACCTGGGTTCGATACCTGGGACCTCCCGGTAAAAAAAAAAAAAAAAAAATCTTCCCTGATAGACTTGAGATCAGGGTTCTCATTTGTCTCATTTTCCACCATATAATCTCCCTGGTACAAAGTGGCACTTGGCATATTGAATGAGTACTCAAATGCATAATGGGCTGGGAGCCCCACATGATGCCTATAGACACTAAAGTTAGAAACCAGGAACATGGTAAAGGGAGCAATGTCTCTGGAGAGCTTTAAAAGTGAGACATCCACATATCTGAACTCATTCAAGCTTAGTCCTGCTTGGGGATTGGCAGAACCAGATCATGAGCTCTTAATGATACAGATGAACTGGGGATGATCACTGAAGTTGAGTGAGGGTCCGGGGTGAGTGGAGAAAGGATAAGTCAAGGTCAGAAACCTGAGGGTGAAGGCCATAGAATAAAGGAAGTATACCTGAAAGGCAGGAAGCCTCCGACAGTCATGTGGATGAGGGTAGACTTGTACCAGGGCTGGGGTGGGATTTCCCGGGCGATGTTCTTGGTGCGACAAGGTGCATCGAAGGGGCTAGCATTGTTCTTCCCAAAGATGCCTCCAATGACAGTGAGGGGGAAGCCCACCAGCAGCCAAACCGTCAGAAGCAGCAGTATGGTGGTAACTGGCAAAGCCTGCGTTGAACCGTTGGCCCAATGGACTGAGTTCACCACACTCCATGTCAGGAAGAAAGGCACTGGAGGGATGGGGCCCCAGAGGGAGGGTCAGCACTAGGGGCTACATCTTGGGGAACACCCACTCAGACTGGACCTAAAGGGAACAGGGGTGAGACAGCCTGCACTCTAATGGCAGACCTGTGCTCCTGGATACCCACACAGTTGGCTGCCCTCACTGCCACCCTCTCATGTCCCACTGTTCCTTGTCTTACCAACATCCCTTCTCTAGCAGCCAGTGTCATTAACAAGGACCAAGGCAGCTGATAATGATCTGAGAGTGACACAGAATCCACCAGCTTCCAGGGGCCTGTCCTGCCAAGGCATCACTAATTCCTAGCATGAGACAACCCTTTGGATTAAAGCCTGGTTTTGAAAGCTCTGATATAAATATAAACATGATGGGATATAACTCAGACACAGGATTGGGAACAAGAAAGGTTCAGAATGCAGACAACTACTACCTTTGAAAGGAAGAGCTGGTGTGAAAGGCTGCTGTGGAGTGTCCTCCTCAAAAAAAGGGAGGTGGGGGGTAGAGGTATCAAAAAGTAAATTCAAAGATTCAAGGGAGCAAGGGAGTTATTTTAGCATTGTGGTTGAGAACACAGGCTCTGGAGTCAAGACTGCCTACGTGTGAAAACCGGTTCACTACTTTTTTAGGAGTGTAATCTTCAGCAACTAATTTCATCAGCCCGCAATTCAATTTTCTCATCTGAGAAATGGGAACAATATTACCTTCTTCATACAGTTATTGTGAGGATTAGATGAGATGAAGGCATGTAGAGTGCTTAGCACAATGCCTAGGGTATTTTAGGGACTTAATGTTTAAATGTTAAAATACATTCTTGGGAGGCGGCTGTGGCTCAATCAGTGGGGCTCCCGTTTACCATGTGGGAGGCCCCGGGTTCGGTTCCCGGGGCCTCCTGGTGAGGGCGGGCCCGCCCGCACGGCGTGGTTGGCTGGCCCAGCGAGCACAAGCAGCAAGGGGGGGATAAATGAATAAATAAATAAAATCTTTAAAAAAAAAAAAAAAAAATACATTCTTGTCTTTTTGACACTTTTTTTAATTAATTGTTTGTCTCACCTATCTTCTTTTCCTTAAAGCCTCTCTCTGCCTCTATCTCAGGTTCCATGATGTGTTCAAAGTTCCTAAGTCTGGGCTGGCCTACCAGGGAAAGGGAAGTCCTCACCAGAGAAGAGACTAGTGGTGAGAATGATGTTCCACACCCAACGCTCGCCTCCAATCTGCCGGTAGAAGTGGCTGGACACGTAGCCAGAGATGCAGCAAGTCAGGGCATACAACAAGATGGCTGCCGAGTTAATGGCCCCGTGGCGGTGCACGTTGAACATGCCCAGCAGTGCCATGACAATAATGCCTGCAGGGTGGTAGTGGAAAGTCTGGGTTAGGTCTCACCTATCCCTCTTCTAGCAATCCCAAAGGAAGCAGCCCCTTCTCCCAGAAGCAGGCCTCCTGCAAAACAATTTCCCCAACTCTGTTGTCCAGAAGATCCATAAATATACACATCCTTACTAGACCCCATCCCTCAGTCTGCCCCTTACCTTGGCTAGAAGGAAGATCTGTAGACCTTTTCTGAATAAGCTCCCTACCTAGTTTATCCCTCAGGATTTCTCCCTGGTTAATTCTTATCACCTCACCAGTGGCAAGGGCCAGGAACTGGGCACCCACGCCAAGCACAGCACAGAGGAGACCACGGTATGGAGGGAAGCGGAAGACATCTGTATGGATAATTTTCCAGCCATTGTCACCCGGGTCAAAGTCATCACCAGAACCTCCGGGGGTTGTCTCCTCATCCAAGTTGTACCGAGCCAGGTCATTTCGAAGCACACGCATAAGAATGACAGCCACAAAACCCACCAGTAAAAACACAAGCACCATGGAGTTGATGATAGACAACCAATGGATTTCCAGTGTTCGAGGAAAGAAACCACCATCATCACCCCGGCGCCTGTCACTGCGATGCTCCACTGAAGTCTCAGACCAGCGCACGCTGTAAGTGTGTGTGAGGCCTAGGAACTCCTCAGGCCGTAACCCATCCAAGCTGTGGGGCTTCACGTCCCGCACTGAGACATTGGCAAATATTATTCGATCTCCATGGAATTCTAGGTGGAAGTCCAAATGGGTCCAGAGTCCTATCTTATGGCTGTGTGGTAGGAAGCCACTCTCCTCCATGTAGCCCACAAAGCCACGGATTGGCAAGTCATCTAACACAAATTCAAAGTAGTACAGTTCCTCAATGGCCTGACGCAGCTGTTCCACCTATAAAGAGTTAAGTCAGGAGTCAGTCACACAAAGACTCACCAGGGATAGGGTTATAGCAGGGTTTCTCAACCTTGTTTTCATTTTGGAGCTGGGTAATTCTTTGTTGTAGGGGGGCTTCCCTGTGCTTTGTAGGATGCAGCATTCCTGGCCTCTCCCCTTACATGCTAGTAGCACCCCTCAGTGTGACAATCAAAATGTCTCCAGACACTGCCAAATGTCCCTTGGGCAATAAAACTGTCCTGGTTGAGGACCACTGGGTTAGACCCTGTCATCTCATACCTGGTCTAACAAGGTGTTGGGATTCTCAAAAAAAAATTATGAATTGACACAGTTAAGGCCTCGGAAATGAAGACAAGGTGTTAAAAGGTCTGAGGTAGACTAAGGGAAATTTCCCTAAGATAAGATTTGCTAAAGAAAAAAGGTGGACAGGGGAAGGTTAGGTAGAGAGAAAAGATAGCCAGTTAAGAAACTGCTGATAGTTGAATATGGAAGGAAATGGAATTATATAGGAATGATAGTTGAGATCTTATAACCAACAGAGAAGCTTGGAGTCAGGAGCCCTGGGCTCTATCAGCCCAGGAACTCACTATCCATGCAGTCTTGAAATAGTCATTTCTAAGGTCCTGCCACTCCATTTTTTCAACTGAACTTAAATAATACCACCTGCTCTGCCTGCCACACAAGATTGTAGATAGAATCAAGTCAGATCATTTCTAGAAAGGTGCTTTGAAGACCATAAACGAAAGGCACTGTTACTTCCCTGGGAGGATAGGCTGAGGGACAGCCATCGTGGAGAGGCTGACCTGAGCAGAACTGAGCTGCATGTGGCACAGAATTCGCTTCTCCACATTCTCCCGAAAGCGGATCTCGTACAAAGACTCGGCCATGCGATCCCCATCCAGCACTTCACCCAGGCTAAGGCTTTTGTGACGTATCTTCTCAGGGCAGCAGACCGGAAGCTGATAGTAGTGGTAAGTCTCCTGGGGGTTATGGTAGGGTCCCACTTTGTTGACATATAGAATGATGGGGTCACCGGCCTTGTAATGTGTCACGCCTTCCACCCCTGGCCCACGGCCTGTGCCCAGGAGCAGCAGGACTGGCAGCCACAGGTAGCTCCAACTCCGATGGTGCCCTAAGACTGTCATCCTTATGGCAGCGGAACCTGTTTGGGGGAGTCCAGCGGTTATGGAAACTGGGGGTCAACTCATGACGCCCCAGGACAAGTCTGTGAAATTGCCGCCCACTTGCTCCACTTCCTTCCATTGGTATCTGCAACCCTCCCTCAGGAGGCCACCTCCCGACCTCCACACCACACCGAAGGCCGGGTTCCACCTCTGCTCTCTCTCGTTCTCTCAACCCCAGGTTTCCCCGCTCCCGCAGCCCGCCCGCCGGGGCAGCTACCGCGCGCTCAGCCCGTTCCCATGGCAACGCCACGCGGCCTAGCGCCTCAGGTTCCTTCGCGCAGCAGCTCCGGGGTCCTCACCGCGCGGGAAGGGCTGACCCAAGCAGCGCCAGCGGCCTCTGCAGCCCCGTAACTGCCCTTCGGCTCCTGCCGGGGTCTCCTCCGGAGCGGTAGCGGCGGGTTGGAGAGGACCTGACGCCCAACCTCCACGGGGTTGCCCGCCGCTGCGCCTGATCGGAGCGGTGGGCAGCCCCACGCAGGATAGCGTGCTCGGCTTAGCAGCTTGCTCCCCGACGATGCTCTGCACAGCCGGAGGCCCGGCCCAGCTCCGGGGGCCCTGCGAGCCTCAGCTAGCCCGTTCCCCGGCGGTAGGCTCCTCCCGGCAATCAGGAGAGCAGCCCGAGACACGTCAGTCTTACCACTTCTGCCCTCGCCGGCGGGGACCTCAGCTCGGCCGCTAGCTCCTTCCCCAGAGCCAGAAGGGGACTACGCCCCCGCAGCTACGGCCGCTGGCAGCTTCGCGGACGCTTTCCCGAGGAGGGAGCTGTTGGCTGAGGCCTGGCTACGAGAATGCGGACGCCCCTTTGGGGTAAGAGTCGCCACCGGGCCGCTCAGTCGTCCCCGGGAAATTTCGGGACGCGAGAGACCGGGCCGGGAGTGCGAGCCCGGCGAAAACCCGGGAGACGGAGCACTGGCGGCCACTGGGTCCCCACCTAGTGGACGCCCCCACAGCTTTTGCTGTGTGAACCCAGGGGACTCACCACTGGCTGCTGAGGCCGAGCCCTGAGAGGCGGTTCGCGGCCCCCTACCTGGGAGGGGGCGAGGCGGTTTGCGTCCCGGGGCCAGGACAACCAGGGCGCCGTGCACCCAAGGGTCTTCCAGTCTGAGTCTCATCCCACCTCTTCTTCTCCACCTGTCATGGATGGCCCCCCCCCCCCCCCCCCCCACAAAAAAAAAAAAAAAAAAAAAAACGTAAATTAAAGTTTTTTCACGTGGTTGTACTTCACGAGGTTATTTCTGGTGCGTACTGTCACTGTTACACGCCTGACAATAAGCCAGCCTGAGCACGGTCTGGTGTTGAAGCACGCGAAGCGATAGGGCGCTTGCCCCTTTACCCCATGAATTGGGCAGCCTGAAAAGATTATTGTTAATCGAAGGTAAAGATCCTTGTCCATTCGTCTCTTTAATTGCTTTCGTTCTTATTTGTGTATGCATTTGGGCTTCTCTTAATTTTGTTTTTCATGTCACTTTGAAAATGTTTATCCTTGTCTGTCTAGGTAATTTAAGGGGGACCTGGCTCCTGGGTAGAGTTTCTTTGGAGATCAGACCCTGAGGCAGTGACTACCCTCTGGCCAGTTGGGAGCAATGTGTAAGGATAAGTCCCTTCACCCCCAAAGGAATAGGTAGAGTGGGAAATCACAGGTGGCTTCTGGCCTGAAAATCCTTCATTTTGCCCACTTCTGTAATTTTTGCCCTTTCTGACCTATTCGTCTCCTGCAGACATAGTGAGGTTACAGGAAGTAGGGGATGGGGTGTTTTTTAAGGCAAGCAACGAATTTTGCTATTAGAAAAGTAACTTACAGTGGTTTGGGAATCATCTTTAACTGACAACTTCCTGGTTCTTAAAGCCAGAAACCTGGGTCTCTTTGACACTACCTTCCCCTCAAATCAGCATCACCAAGCCCCATCCACTTATTTTCTGAATATCTTCCTTCCACTACTGCCTTGGTTCAGGCTTCATCCTCTCTCACCTAAATTTACCATGGCATCATTTCGTTAGTTTCCTGACCATTTCCCCCTTGGGTCCATTTTCCACACTGCTGCTGGAAGGATTTTTTTTTTTTTTTTTTTAATCTTAAAAGATTGAGATGGTGGTTCTCAAACTTTGGTGTGCATTAGATTCAGCTAGAAGCTTATTAAATCACATACATAGGTCCCACCAGATCAGAATCTCAGGGGAGTGGGCACCTGAGCATCAGTTTTTTTTAATTAAAAAAAAATTTTTTTTTAACAAGCTCTGATTTTGATGCACGTCAAAATTTAAGACTATAAGACCATGAGTATAATGAATAAAGTCAAAATAGCTTGGCATATGAAGCCTTTCAGACCTGGATCCTAATTCCAAGTACATTCCTTTTCTGGAACCCTATCCTGTATTCAAATTGAAATCTCCAACTTCCCAGAATAGCCTGTTCTTTCAAGTCTGCTAGCCTCATATTGTTCCTTCTGCCTAGATTGCCCAAACTACCATTCCTTACTTACCTGATGAGATTGCCTTCTCTTGTAAATGTTACCTCTGTAAAGCTGTCCCTTACATCTTCCAGACTTTGTTGACAGCACTTTATCTCCCTGTACTTACCTTACTACTTGTGTCTGTATTGCTTGCTGACTGCTAACTCCTCATAGGAACACTAATTTATCCATCTTTATATCCTTAAGACCTAGCAGTGTTTTTGTATATAGTAGGCTGCTTAATACATGATCTTTGAGTGAACTGGTTTAACCTCACACCCCCACCTCCACCCCTTTGCCGTACATGATGAGAGAACAGAGCTGCCACCAAGGTACCTATCTGACAGTAGGGGCCAGCTTGTGGAAGCAGAAGATGGGTGGGACTGAGTGGGCCTCCTTACCATAGCATGCCCTGGACAACTGCTAAATTGAGGATATACCTCTCTGGCTTCCATCTTTAGGACTTTGGAACCATTATGTCAGTAAACTGTTAATAAATGGGAATTTGCCAGTAGCTTGTGGCATAAGCTGTTCTTTGGAATTTTGTATTGTTTTGTGACAGAGAATGGAGGATGGGAATATAAGATTAAGGGTTTAGATTCTTGTGCTTTCCTCTGCCACAAAAAAACAAACAAACAAAAAAACACTTAAATTCAAATCATAGGGAAACATCTTCAAGACCTTGTAGGAGGTGGTGGTTTCTTGGACTTTACACCCAAAGCACGTGCAACAAAAGAAAAAGTAGATAAATGGGACCTCCTCAAAATTAAACACTTTTGCACCTCACAGGACTTTGTCAGAAGGGTGAAAAGGCAGCCGACTCAATGGGAAAAAATATTTGGAAATCACATATCTGATAAGGGTTTAATATCCAGGATATATAAAGAGATGTTACAACTCAACAATAAAAAGACTAATGACCCAATTAAAAAATGGGCCAAAGACTTGAATAGACATTTCTCCGAAGAAGAAATACAAATGGCAAAAACACACATGAAGAAATGCTCAACATCACTCATGATTAGGGAAATGCAAATCAAAACTACAATGAGATATCATTTCACACCTGTCAGAATGGCCACTATGAAAAAGACAGAGAACTACAAGTGTTGGAGAGGATGTGGAGAGATAGGAACACTTCTTCACTGTTGGTGGGAATGCAGGATGGTACAACCACTATGGAGGACTGTTTGGCAGTTCCTAAAGAAGTTGAATATAGACTTGCCATGTGACCCTGCAATACCACTACTAGGTATATACCCAGAAGAACTGAGAGCAGTGACACGAACAGACATCTGCACACCGATGTTCATAGCCACATTATTCACCATTGCCAAAAGTTGGAAAGAGCCCAGGTGTCCGTCAACAGATGAATGGATAAACAAACTGGTCTATTCACACAATGGAATATTATGCAGCTGTAAGAAGAAATGAAGTCATAAAGCATATGGCAACATGGATGAACCTGGAGGACATTATGTTGAGTGAAGCAAGCCAGACACAAAAGGACAAATACTGTATGAATGTGTTACTATGAACCAAATATATTGTGTAATATATTGTTTGATTAAAAAAAAAAATTTATATGTATCCATTACATTTAATTGAGAAATGTATATATTTATTCACCTGTGTTTACTTTTTAGTTTTTAATTGTTTATATTTTCAATTATTAAATGTACAAAATAAAGTTAAAAAAATGTTAAAAAATTTCAAATCACTCCTCTCTGACTACAACATCCTGTGTTCTCACTCTCTCCTTCCCACCAAACATGTTTTTCTATTTCAGTAAAACCTGCAACTAACTCCTTCCCCCTTTTGGCGTCTTTATATCGTGTCCTTACCCATGCAGCAGCTTAGATTCTGCATTCCATCATTTCACCCTCATTCTTGCCTGTGTTCTTGATGCCTCTGTCCCATTGTTCATTGCAGCTGCCAGGCAAAACTCTAATCTTGGGTCAATTCAAACATCAATATTCAAGCACCGATACCCAGGGTGCAAAAAGAATCCCAATACTGTAATGGTGTATGTCTATAAGCTGTGCTCTCTGACCTCATTTGGTCACAATTACTGCCCAGCGAACCTGCTCATTTTCCAAATCAGCTCTTCACAACCTGTTCTTCTCAAACCTTGGACTCCCCCCACCCCCTCTTCTACTGGCAGTTGACCTCCCTCGATAGCCTAGTGGGTGATGCAAGCAAGAAAAGCAATTACAGACACTACATTAGGTGCTGTAATAAAGTAGTTGGGCTGTGGCAACACCCAGGGGGGAGGGACATCTAACTTGGGCATGAGCAGTTAGTAAAGGCTTCCTTGAAACAGTACTTAAGCTAAGTCCTGAAGGATGAGTAGGAGTGTGCCAGGAAAACTGAGAGACAAAACCAGTCAGAGGGAGAAAAGAAGGAAAAGCAATTTGGTTTGGCTGGGGCATTGTTTGTTTGCTAAAAGATAAAACTGGAGAGGCAGGCAGGGTCAGATGTTAAAGCCAAATGAAAGAATTTGGACTTGATCCTGAAGAGAATGAGGAGATGTTGAATTGTTTTAAATAGGAATAAAATCAGATTTATCCCTTGGACTTCAGAGTGAACAGACTAGAGGGAAACAGAAGACTTGCAAGAGCAATCGGTTAAATGATGGAAGCTGGGCTTGGAGAAATTAAGGTAGTGGCAGTGGGGCTTGGAGAAACATGAATGTATTAAGAGGCACAAGAGCCAAGATTTGGTGATAGATTGCATGTGGGGTCTGAGGCAGAGGGAAAGGTCTGAGATTAACATTCATGTGTTTAAATCGAGGGCAACTAGTGTAGAACTTAGAGAAACGGGAAGAAAATGGTTCAGTTTTGGACTTGGTGAGTTTAAGGTGCTCAGGTGAGACATGTCCAGAGATATCTGGGACAGAGATGAAAATTAGGAACAGTAAGCATAAATATGGTATTTGAAGCCTTGGGAGTGGATGAGATCCTTAAGGGAGAGTGTGCAGGTCTGAGAAAAGAAGGCCTGTGCTAGAATCCTCAGGGATATGGTTAAAGGATAGCTGGAAGATGAGGCTCCGGTGGAGGCTGAGGAATGGCCAGAAGAATGAAAACTAGTGTGTTCAGGGTCATGGAAGCTAAGATAAGAATGCATTTCAAGGCTAGATTCCTTAGAACATGCTTCCATAACACCTTGCAATTCTCTGTACCACTACTCTGTTCTGTTTCTTATGCTGGATTGTAAACTCTATGAGCCTGGGTGTCTGTTGGCCTTATTAGTTGTTTTATCCCAGTACTGAGCACACTGCCTGACACATAGTGCTCAATAAACATATGGATGAATGAAGGGACCAGATCTATTGAGGGAGTCTCACCAGATTGCAGAAGCTACCTCCAGGAATCAATATGTTCCAAACCATACTTCATTCTCAAGCTTTGTGGCCAATGGTGAATAGAAAGTAGATTGTGATGTGTGCAGAATGTGGGGTCTTGGGGAGTTCCATAACCAAGAGGAGGAAGAAGTAACAACAGCCAGTGGGGACAAAAGAACTGCTGCTCCTTTCCTTCCCCCTCCAAGTTCCTAGTGGAGAGCTGAGCCCAGCATCCCAGACTTGGGTGACTAGCTAGGCAACATTTGGAGACTAATTTCACTTTAGGGCCTCAGCCCTCAGTGACTCAACATATAGGTCTCTGAGCAGATAGGAGGCTTGGAAGTGGCAGAACTCCCTGTTCTCAGCAAGTCCAACACCATGGGGAAGGGGGACACCTTAGAGGCACCACCAAGCTCCTCAGCCTACCGCTCTGTCATGGAGGAGTATGGTTATGAGGTGGGCAAGGTCATTGGCAATGGCTCCTATGGGACGGTGTATGAGGCTTACTACACAAAACAGAAGGTCATGGTGGCTGTCAAGATCATCTCAAAGAAGAAGGCCTCTGAAGACTATCTTAACAAGTTCCTGCCCCGTGAGATACAGGTCAGAAACGGGGCTGGAAGAGGGAACTGGAGCTTGGTACCAAGCTGCCTGAGGCTTCTCTCAGGAGGGGTATGGCGAGGAAGGGGTGGGACCAAAACCCTCCCAGACCAGAACTGAAAGTCTCACTAAGCAGCTAGGAAAATTCCTTGATGTCAAAATTGAACTTCTTTCCCACCCACCCACTTACCTCTAGACCCTCAAAAAGTCAAAGTGCAAAACAAAGGGTTTGCTCATAGGCCACTGGGCACTTGTCTACCAGCCCTCTGGTAGATGGGTTGATCCTGTTCAAAAGTTCTAAGTAAGTAGCAGAGAGTAGGGGAGGGCTGGGAGCACAGCCAGGGTTCTCCCTTCCCAGGTTTGATGGGTCCCTCTTCTGGAGCCAGGTAATGAAGGTCCTGCGGCACAAGTACCTCATCAACTTCTATCAGGCCATTGAGACCACATCCCGAGTGTACATCATTCTGGAGCTGGCCCAGGGAGGTGATGTCCTTGAATGGATCCAACGCTATGGGGCCTGCTCTGAGCCTCTTGCTGGAAAGTGGTTCTCCCAGATGACCCTGGGCATTGCCTACCTGCACAGCAAGGGCATCGTGCACCGGTGAGGGCACTGCCACCTGGACCTGGGCCTTTGGGCTTTCAAGGGGGTTTTATGCACATCTCCTATTTTCTACCCTCTTTCTTCTTCCCTTGACCTCCCTCCTCAATATCTAAGCCCATTCATCCACTCTATTTTAACCATCTGCTCAACAATATTTATTAAATACTCACCGTGTGCAGAGCACTTTGTGAAATACAATGGTGAGCTCCCAGTGGTCCTCAAGGACCATTCCCCCATCCCCTACCCCCGCCCCTTTGGGCTTTGCTCACAGCTCTGGGGCTCTCCTTCCTCTCGACCTTGTCCCCTCATAATGGTGTTTCCCTCTCACTTTGCCTTTCCTCCTCTCTATCCCTGGCCCTTCAGCTCCCGGTCTAATACTAAGCCCTCTCCCCAGCCTGACCCCCAGCCTTTCTGCTGCTGGTAGGGACTTAAAGTTGGAGAACCTGTTGCTGGACAAGCGGGAGAATGTGAAGATATCGGACTTTGGATTCGCCAAGATGGTGCCTTCTAGCCAGCCTGTGCGTAATAGCCCTTCTTACCGCAACATGAACTGCTTTACCCACCTCAGCCAGACCTACTGTGGCAGCTTTGCTTATGCCTGCCCGGAGATCTTGCTAGGCTTGCCCTACAACCCTTTCCTGTCTGACACCTGGAGCATGGGCGTCATCCTCTACACCCTAGTGGTCGCTCGCCTGCCCTTTGATGACACCAATCTCAAGAAGCTGCTGAGAGAGACTCAAAAGGAGGTCACTTTCCCACCTAACTTGACCATCTCCCAGGAGTGCAAGGTGCTGGCTCCCCCAGGAGGGCTGAGGCCTCAGGGATGTCCCATAGGGAGGGGTGAATACCTAACCTAAGCTTCTCAAACCTGGGTGTAACCGGGGGCGAAGGCTCTTCCCAAATCAGAGCCATCGCACACTCTAGTCCCTGCCCTCTAAGAGTGGGGAGGGTTTAAAGGACCAACTACTGGGCTCCAAATCTTAGATGTGCATAATAGCAGGTTCCAGCCTTTATCCCTTTAGGCTGAAGAGTATCATGCAAGGGACTCCAAGGAACTCTTCCCCTCCAGGGAGTTAACTGCACAGAAGCCTGGCTCTCCAGTGTGAAATCAGGGCCATGCCCCCTTTTACCAGAGTGGTGTGAAGGGCTATCCTGCTTCTCTCTTAGGTCCAGCTACTCATTGCCTGTGTGGCACAATGGGGGGCAAGCTCAGCCAAGACCTCTCTCTCCCCTGCCCTAGAACCTGGTCCTCCAGATGTTACGCCAAGCCACCAAGCGTGCCACCATCCTGGATGTCGTCAAGGATCCCTGGGTGCTCAAGTTCCAGCCTGAGCAACCTACCCATGAGATCAGGCTGCTGGAGGCTATGTGCCAGCCCCCTGGCAACACTACTCGACACCAATCTTTGGAAATCAAGACCTGAGAATGGCTGGGGGGTGGGTGCTGAGAGAGGGACAAAGCAGGAGGGTCTGAGGCCAAAATCTTTTATACCAAAAATAAATCTAATTCTCATTTAGTTTCATCAGCCAAGGTCAAAGACATTCTTTCCTCCAGGGAACCTTAACAGGGAACACTGCTGTGGGTAAGAAGTAGGTTTCTTCCCAGATCCTGTAACCAGTAATTTTGGACCCTGTAAAGCAACACTGTAATTCACAGTGTGGCTCATATGTGCCTCATGGGGGAGGGTGTACTCAGATTAACACCCACTTTTGGGAAGCTTTATTTTTCCAGCTAATTGTGTGCTGATTACATCTTTGTGCTCTCTAAATGTTCAAGCAGTTGGGCAAAGGCCTTGGTTGCTCTACTTTGGCCATGGCTCTGCCTCTGTCTATAATTCAAGGGGACAGCACTTTTTTTTTTCCTTTTAGAAATGTGTACCAGGGCGTGAAAAGTACCTTGGTTCCTTCTTCCTCCTCCAAATGTGTCACCTTCACCACTACTGAAACAATCCGTGAAATCAGGTCTCTCATACCTGAAGCATGAGCTACCTCATATTGGTCACCCAGCCAGAGAGTGGCAGAGTTCAAACCAAGCCTTTTGGTGGTGAAGCTATAAACTATGGGTCTAGATAAAGGAAAGCTACTTGCCCCTTTCATACCTTTGTTTTCCTTCTCTTTGTCCTTAAAAAATGTGGTTTCCAAAGGGGAAACAGGTGATAAATCATGGGGCCATCTTAGAGGTATGATTGAGGGAAAGTGATAAGGGAAACTCACAGAAGGCTTCACAAGGTTCTAAGATAAATAACAGCAGTTCTCTCAATCTTAGCACTAGGCAACTCTAGGGCAAACCAACTTGAAAGGTGAAACAGTGCATGCCTGGAATGTAGTAGATTATGAAATTGGGCAAGCCCATTTGTTCTTCTTTCCAATCCCCTTTCATTGTTCCCATCATTATTTGTTGCTTGAAAGGCCCAGAGGAAGAAGTTCAGGTATAGACAAGGCAATATGGGTTCC
This sequence comes from Tolypeutes matacus, assembly GCA_026826555.1. Classification (NCBI taxonomy): domain Eukaryota; kingdom Metazoa; phylum Chordata; class Mammalia; order Cingulata; family Chlamyphoridae; genus Tolypeutes; species Tolypeutes matacus. Next base: position 6,000,509 of record JAKSZT010054561.1, on the reverse strand, counting down.
ATTTGCCCAATTTTATTGGAAACTAGGGCACTGTAACTACTGTCAAAGGGAAGGGAGCCCACGGGCTTCTCCCACACCAAGATCTTTCAGAATTGAACCAAGAATAGGAAGGCAACAGACCTCTTTCTCAGGCAGGTCACATTACCACCCTCAGCAGAACCTCCTAAAAAAGCTATGCTCCTTTAGCTCAGCACCTGGCACTTAAGGAAAAGGGGCCAACGAAGGTGGTATTAAGAAGACAAGCCCAGACTCATCAGGACACCCACTCAGTCAACTGCTTTAGTGCTTCTTCGTCTTCATCCTCTTTGGGAGCTATGGGGACAAAGACACCCAGAGAAAGAAAGGAGAAGCATTAAGACCTCAGCAACTTATAGTCCTCCTGTGCTATAACACTCAGAGCTTGCTAAATAATCTCACCCCAGTAAAGAACCAAAAGGTGTGATGCTATCCCCATAGTACCTTTGTGCGAGTTTTAAATAAAGCACCCCTTTCTCCCAGCATTCACAGCCCTAAACCAGGGTGCACAGCTTGGTGAGTAGAGCACAGGCCGGATTTCAGTCTCCATTCTCCCATCAGCCAGGCACCCTTTGCATTCAACAGCCTGTACAACTGTAGTACAGCCCTTGCTGCCTGACTCCTTTGAGACAGGATAGATGTGGAGGAATCTTTCTCCTTATCTCTTCCACCCTCTCAAGTCCTCCAGACAACAGACAGCCCTGGGTACCTGGCCCTGCAGGGAGTTGTGTAGAGGGTACACTGGGCAGTTCTACTGGGGGTTCTTCCTTCTTGTCTACATTTAACAACTCTCGGGCCAGTTCCTCCTGCTCCAATTCCTCTAGTTCTTCCAACAGTTCATCCTGGAAATGGGAAGACAAGACTGTTCAACATGAAGAAAAGAAATTTCTGCCTCTAAAAACATACCACTTTCGGAGTTCCCTCCCAAATTTTCCCCAAGAGCCTCTTGGGCATTCTTACTGGCTGGTCCTACAGCTTTCTCCAATATTCCTTGGCCCTTTGCCCCCAATCACCTCATCCACATCATCTCCAAAGCCCACAGGCCGAGATATGGCATCTGAGATTTGCTGGGCCACCTCTTGTTGTTCCGTGATGTCGGCCATCAGTTCGTCTACCTTATTGATGTCCCTAAGAACAAGATATATAGCCAAGATATCAGGCAATGAGCCCTGACATTCTCATCTCACATGAAGGAAGCCCCTCCTGCCTTGTGGCCTTAGCCTCTGGTTAAGCCCATGGCTACCAGATAGAAGAGATCCCTGGAAAATGTCAAGAGGCAAGTCCGGGCGGAAAAACGGCAAGAAGCCACACGGGAGGACATGTTACACTCCTTTCCCTGGAGGATCTTTAAGAACCAGAAATCGTCTTTCCTCTCTAGAATGCTCTAGCCAGCAAAGGGATCTTCTTGCAGGGAGCAAGGAAGCAGAGGTCTCGTCGTCATATAACATCTGTACTGTAAATTCACATTCTGAGTGGCCTCAAGGATCAAGGTGTAATACCAAGGCACTCTCCCCTGTGCCTGTGCCCCCTCCTCCCCTCCACGGTACCCACATGTCCTGGTAGGCCTTCTTCATGCCTCGGGTGGCAAGCTCCATGGTCCGAAGCACTTCTGCATTGGTGGTAGCATTCTCAATGGCTTCACGCTGGAACTCCAGGGTGGATAAAGTCCCATCGGTTTGGGCCAACTGTTGTTCCAATCTTTTCTTCCTCCGCAAAGCCTGCAGGGCGGCTGACCCAGCCCACATCCTGAACATCTGAGTCAGAAGCCCCTGCTTCCCTCTTGGACCCTCCCGATCTGCTCCTTTCCCCCATTACCTCTCTTATTCTTGGTCCCATGTTTCTTGGCTGTCTGTAGTTCCTGTTGAATCTTCTGCTCCAGAAACTCCTGTTTCTTGATCAGTATCTCCTCCATCTCCTTCAGTTTTTGTATTGCCTCTTCAGGGGTTGGCCCCCTCTCCTTCTTCCCTGAAGAGTCCAATGGAGCAGGCCCATATTGTGTGAAGGAAAGGTATGAGCCTCCAAGCAGAGTGTGTAGTATGTGCTAGGCCCTGTGCTAGGCATGTCCCTGTTACTGCTAATCCCTAGATGATTCTCTACAATGAATGCACTATCTTCACTTTACAAATATGAAGACAGGCTCAAAGATATTTTAAATTTTTTTCATCCAAAATCACAACTAAGACTGAGCAGGAATTGAAATGTGGCAGTATGACTTCCAAAGCAAGTATTCTTTTCGCTATTCTCAGCTGCCTTTCAAGTCATTTCCAGTCACTTTGTATGATCACTGTTCCACTTGCTGTCCTAGGAGATGCCCAAGGTCCTGACTCCACAGGATCAAACTGAATGAAGTACAAAGGACTAGAGAAAAAAAAAAAAAAAAATCTGATCTCAAATTTTCCCTTCATTTTCTATACTTCTAACAGTATTTTGTCAAAAATAAAAATCTGATGTCCCTTGCCTGCTTAAAATCCTTCCATACTCTCCATTGCCTACCAGATAAAATCCAAAACCTTTTAGTGAGATGTACAAGGTCCTTTGTATCTGCCCTTTGTTTGCCTCTCTATCCACACTTCCCTCTACTTTTCTCTTCATCTCTCTCTCTCACACACACACACACACACACACACACACACCAGCAGCAGCAGCCAAGTGTCCTCTTTTCCCTGAACAGACCATACTCTTAACCTGCCTCTGTGTTTTGGACACACTGTTACCTCTTCTTGAAATACCTCAATTCGCTATCTGACAAAGGTCTAGCATTCTGGGAAGCTTTCTGGACCGCCATCCTCAAGGCCTACTTTTGCACTCACCTGGTTTTATAGGAACATCTCCATCATGGGGTTGCTAGACCACACAGTAAATGCCTGCCTTCCCCATCAGATCTGAGCTTCAAGAAAGTCTTTCAGTCACCTCAGACTCCTCCATGCCCAGCACAGTAACTGGCCTTTGGGTAGGCATCAGTGTTTTGGAAAGGATTGGATGAAGACAGCCAGAAACCCGTCGCCCAAGCCTGTACTGGGAGCCAGTTACAGTCCTCTGCGCGACCCCGCGCTTTCCTTAGGGAGCAGAGCAATGCAGGCAGACGACAGCAAGGCTCCCTGACAGGGCGGGACTCCCTGGCACCGGAGGTACGCCTTACTCCGTCACCGGTCGGGATTTTCGGGACCGTGGGTCTCCTCGGAATCTTCCCCTGCCCGGGGCCGTTGTTTGGGTTCTGGAGCCCGCTCCCCGCCACCCATGAGGCCGAGTCTGCCGCGGATTCCCTCTCCCATTTCCCACCTCCGGCCAGCACCTCCCGGCAGGCCAGCCCCACCCGGGCTCACCCTTCCCGAAGAGTCTGCCGAAACCACTCATCGCGATCCTAGCCTCTCCTGCTTCCACCCCACCGCGTCCTCCACACTTTTGCCTTGCTCCTGGGAGAGCGAAGCCTCATCACTCAGAGACTGGCCTTGGCGAATCCCAGCCTAGGGTATCCCGGCGACGTCATCAACAGGCGCAAACAAGGCCACTTCCACCACGTGACCCGTCTCAAATCCATAGGGCCCTTTTAAAGTGACCGCTTCACTCTCCACGCAACAAAAAGGCCGCCTGCCCACCCTAAAACAGTGGATTTGTTCCTTGGACAGAAATGTTGGGGGTAATGGCACCCTGCTATATGGGGTCGGTGGAAATTCCTGGGTGCCCTTTACCAGGGCAGAGCTCAGGAAAGGGGTGGGAATGGCAAAGACTTGCAATTTTGCACAAGGGAATGGAAGTTTTGTGCTTCTCACAACTTTATAGGGCACAACACGATGCAGTCTAATGCCTCATACCATGGTCTTGACCATTCAGAACAGCCAACCCCACTTTACTTGTTACGTAAATAGAAACCACCCACACTGTGGGTAAGATCTCTTTTGATACACAAATACACTTTAATAGTTTAAAAATTATTAAATATTTTAATAAAGTACACCTGAAAATGCCTTCCTTTCTTTTCAGTTTTATGCCTCAAATGAGTCTCATTCATAGGGCTGGACTTCAGAGCCCATCTTGAGCCTTTGCAAATGTCTCTAATCCTTGAGTTAGGGTTTGATGAGTCATTCCATTCTGGACATGAATGCAAGTAACACCTAAAAGGAAAAGAAGTCATATTTTACCAGACCTTCAGGGCTACCCATAATATGCTTACCTGTCATGCACACTATCCATTCTGAACATTTCTACTTAACTCCTCCTTAGCGACCCTTTCTCCTCATTCCCCAAATGGCTGTCCTCAGGACTCAGTACCCAGTTTGCTGACGTCCACAACATTCCTCTTCTCATCATCAAAGAAGATCATCTGGGAGAAAGAAACTCCAGTCTTTTTCTGCAACCTGTGCCAGATAGAGTAGGGAATAATCAAGCTGGCCTCTCAGCTCCCCTAGTCACGCTGTTATTATCATTCTCTCTTCTTGCTCTTACCCTTATTTTTACATACCTCTCAAAGTGTGTGACCTTGCTGCCCGGATAGATTTCCCGATAAACAAAATATCTGACAAGGTCAAAGAGCTCCAGTAGCTGGTTGGCCCCTTCAATCTCACCAGTTCTGCAAAAGGTGCAATAGATGGGATAAGGAGATTGAAGCTAGGACTGCAAGTGAAGTTAAGTATAACTAGAGCAGGGGTTCTTAACTTTTTTTGTTCCACAGACCCCACTGCCAGTCAGGTGACCCCTTATTAAGTCCACACTATACTGTGTATTAGTTAATAAATATATCACACCTGCACCAACACATCCCCACAAGAATAATGTTTTTTTTTTTTGAATTTCAATTCAAGCTCACAAACCCGTTGTTAAGGGCCCCTGAACTGGAGGGAAATGAACTTGCTCTTTTTCCCGGGTGGGGTAGGCATCCCCGGCCCTTAATTCAACGCCATATCTTTTTTGCCTGACAGCAGGCGCTCACCAGTGTTTAATAAATAGGAAGCACTGGAGAGGGTACAATTGGGGGAAAAAATAGGCAAAGAATTGCAATTTTGCACATCTTAAATTTTTGTAGCCAAAGCATTACATGAGAAGTCTCTCCATGCATGCATTCCTCGGCGTTAGACTGAGTTTTTGTCAGTCATTCTTCTTACCGGGAAGCGGCTGCGACGGGTACCCCATGGCCCTGCAGTCGTAGCATGATTTCGGGCACATCTGGGTATAGTTGCACGGTCTGGCCGCGGCTATCTCGTACAGTTCCATCACTGCAGAGGGCGAGAGTGCGCTCAGCTCTGGCCCGCCCCACCTGGCCCTGTCCTCTCTAGCCCTGCCTTACCTGCTCCGGCGGAACGGGGGGTCTACGTGCGTGTCGACCCAGAAAGGCCAGAGTGTATAATCTGCGAGAGGAAGGAGGGATAAGGTTTTCGTTCTCGGGAGGGCTGCAACTGGGGTTTGGGGAAGGGGAAGGCCCTACGAAAATCTCCCTAGCCCGTCCTTCACCCCCTCACCCAGATCAAAGACTGCGAGCTTCGGGAGCCGTGCCATGACCGGCGCCCGCAGGCAGAGCACACTGACGTGGAGCTATCTCCAGGGCCATAGAGTGCCCGGCAACGCTCGGTGGCTAGGAGGCCACCCCGCCTGGGGCTAGAAAAACGGCCATAGAGCGCCAGCATGCCCGGCTGGTGTGGTCAGGCTGGATTTCGCGCCAGAGCGCCACCTGATGCTGGAGGCGGGAAAGGACTGCAGCAAGTACCACTGCGACTGCTGGGGAACCACAGTACAGTAGTCCTCTCCAAGGCACTGGGCATAGGGATCTTCTTCCCTTATTTCTCCACTCCACCTGGCCTTGGCAGATTCTACCAGAGAACCCAAAGAAGGGACACCCTTCCCTGCACACGCTTTTCATTTTATCTTTCCAATTGAGACCAAAGTGACCCATCATAGCTTGTCACTCCTCATCCTTATCAGTCTCTCCACACACATCGAACCCAAAACCCGCAGCAACATCCCAGCCATAAACAATGTGGTGTTTGCTCCAACTAGGCCTAGAAAATCAGAACTACAATGGGAGAGAATTTACTCTCCTGTTTTCTACCATCTACATCAGTAGTATGCTGGTGGATGTTTAAAACCAATTTGGAGGAACTGTTAGCCAATTTCTGTAAATACTCCCACCACGAAAAATTTCTGGCTACCAACCAGAAGTCACTTAACTACTTGGGAAGTGATGCCAAGAGTTGGTCCTTATAAGCCAGTAAGACTGGACCCTGGCACACTACCAGGTCTAAGCCTTTCTAGAGTCCACTAACCCCTCTAAAAAGACCATGCCCCCCCCCCCCCCCCCCCCGGTTTGGTTATATAAAAGAAAATTTCTTCTAGTCTCCTAAATCTGGAGGCTAGAAGCCTGAATCAAGGTATTAGCGGGGTCATGCTGCCTCTGAAATCTGTAGGGTTCTGGCAATGGCTTGCCAGCAGACCAGGCTAACTCAACCTCTACCCCATCACAGGGCAGGATTTTTTCTTCTACTACGTCCAATTCCCCCCCTTCTTATGAAGATACTGGTCATATTGGATTAGGGCCCACCCTGATCCAGCTTGGCTTTTTTTCCCCCTCTACTTTATATTGCAGTAACCAATAGAGAACACATTTCCCATTTTAACCACATTCAAGTGTACAATTCAGCAGTATTATATTCACAATATTGTGTTATCACCCACATCTATTACCCATCTTTTTTCCTCTCCTCAAACAGAAACTACTCACCTATTAAGCTCTAATTCCCTCTTCCTGCCTTCCACCTTCACCCCACCCCTGGTAACCTATAAACTATTTGTCTCTATGAAATTTGGTTTTTAGTATTTCATCTAAGCAAGATCATACAATATTTGTCTTTTTGTGTCTGGCTTATTTTGCTCAGCACTGGATCCATTTTGATTTCAGTCACATTTGTGAAAGAGAAGAAAGATTCCAGAAGGCCAGTAAATGTTTTATTGACAACCAGGGACATGACCACGAGAGGGGAGCACAAAGGACTGCAAACTAAAATCCAATACCCAGCAAGGGCCCTTTGGGCCAGGAACACTACATCCTGGGGTCCTCAGAGTCTCCCACCAGTAGACACACAAGACTGGGCATCCAGGGGAGGGGGAAGTGGCTCTGGAGTCCCAGAAAGTGAGAGGATATATGATGCCTCATTATAAGTGGCAGGGTAAAGAGGTAAAATGGAGGGAGGGTCCATCATTGCCTATGGCCAACTCCTCCTCTCAAGGCCAACACGAGGTGGAGGACTGAACCACCTAGGATCTTGTAATCAGCGGCTGTCTTCTCATCATTCCTGCAGGAAAATGAGTTAAAAAAAAAAAAAAAATTAGAAATGCCATCTACAACAGGGTTCTTAACCTGGGATTCAGGGATCCCTTGGGTGTATGTGTGGGTGGGTGGGGGATGTCCACAAAATTGAGGAAAAAAATTACATGTTTATTTTTATTAACCCCTAACTGAAATTTAGTATTTCTTTTCATTTTGAATGTAGGCAAAAAAAAAAAAAAAAAGACAGTAGGTAGTATTAGCAATATGGGTAACTTGTTATGAATAGAAAACAGATATTTTCATATCATATTACAACTGCTACAGGCTTCTTGAAAATATTTCGAAACTACAGTAGCTATTAGACTCACCATTAAATCTTATTTGATGCATTAATAAAGAAGCACAAATAGTACTGTTATGATTTTTTTTTAGTATTTTGTTAAGTGTATTTCAATATAATTAGTTTCCTTTGTAATTCTATGTATTTTATTTTATGCCTATAAAAAACTTATTCTGAGAAAGAGTCCTTAGGTTCCATCAAATTGCCAAAGGGTCTAAAAAATAAAGACGCAGGCCTGATTTTCTCCAGCACTTTCCCCCTCCTCATCTTCACATAAGACTGCCATGATCTCATCATGCCCACCCCAAACTCACATCTGTTTGCCACTGTAGATGAGCCGCTGTTGCTGTGGGGGGATTCCTTCTTTCTCCTCCACACGCTCCTTGATTCGTTCCACCTTTAGGGGGACAAGTAGTCAGGGGCTGCTCAGGGGTAGGACCAAGGAGATGGAAAGAACAAAAGCTATGCTGACAGCATGAGAAAGGACCAAGTTCATAAGCACACCCAAATAAGTGTATGTGGCAGGGAGAAGGGCATGAGGGGTATTGGGCATACATCACCTTGTCTGTGGGTTCAATGTCAATCTCAATCTCCTTTCCGGTCAGCGTCTGAAACAAACAGGAGTTTCATGAGTCCTACAGCTCAACATACTTAAAATTTGCCCTGTAGGAAAAACATCCTGTCCTGGTCTCTGGGGATTCTATTATTTTCTGAGAAATGTACATTCTCAGCAAGCTGCTTTGAAGAATCACAAGGCTTTGATAATACCTTATTCATCAAACATTTTTAAGCTGTGGACAAATTTGGTAGGGTAAGATTCTGCGAACCATCTATCCTCTTAACCCAGAGATTCCCCCTTTTTCCCCTCACTAAAATCAATGAGAATACTGGCATTCCTTAGGACCGAGGCAACAAGGAAAGTATTCCTTTAAGCTAGAAGGACCTTGTTCTATTATAAATATCAACACTAGAAACTAACATTCAGATAATTCAAAGAATCCTCAGAGACACCAAGGATCACCTCTGACCAGCTTTTTAAGAAATATTAGAATTCAACATTCCATTCTCCCACATCTTCTCCATACTTCTAGCTAAATCCTATATTGCAGCTCTGGACTTCTTGGCTTCTTCCATAGGCTAAGGGATGCTGTTGTCCAAACACAGTAATTATGTTGATTGTACAGTCATAAATGTTATGTTCCACCCAATCCAATCTCCCACCCCTCCTTGCTCTTAAAGTTCCAGCTATACCAGTCTCCAGTGATACAGACCACAAAAGTACAATGCATGGTCTAATTCAGGGGCATTTCTTTGCTCATACTGCTTCCTTGTTGTAATACCCATCCCCATTCCTTCTCAAACCTTTAAGGACCCTCTATTGGAAGATCTCCTCCTGTATGATGCCAATACTTGTTACCAGTGCACTGCAATAATACCTCCATTAGTACTAATTACAACTAGTTGTTTGTGTGTCAAATGCTCCAACTTACACTCTAACTTCCTAAAGGACAGACTATATTCATCTTTCTTTTTTTTTTTTTTTTTTTTTACCGGGAGGTCCCGGGGATCGAACCCTGGTCCCTCCATATGGGAGACGGACGCCCAACCAGTTGAGCCACATCCGACCCCCTATATTCATCTTTCTAATCCAAATATAAAGCACAGGTTTGACATAAATAAATATGTGTGGGAGGCCTAAATATCCCGCTGATCACAATATAATCATCATAGCCAACATTTACTAAACATTTCCCAAGTGTCAGAAACCATGCTGAACATTTTACATGCATCAACATATTTAATCTTTGCAAGTACCTACGAGATATGTACTATTACTGTGTCTATTTTATAGGTGAGGAAAATGGGGCTTGCATGGATTAAAAAACATGCCTATGGGGAGGAGATGTGGCTCAAGCAATTGGGTGCCCACTTCCCACATGGAAGGTCCCGAGTTCCATTCCTGGTGCCTCCTAAAGAAGATGAGCAGACACAACGAGCAGACGAGCAAAGACAACAAGCAGAGAGACAAGGGAGCCATCTTGGGGGGTGGGGTGGGGTGGGGAGTTTACTACAGTATGACAGTGGTTGAAAGGTAAAGTCTGAGGTCATGTATATTAACTAAAGGAAAGCTAAAAAATGTAACATGGGACTGTACAGCATAGTAAAACCACATGTGAAATATTAAAAAAAAAAAAAGAATGCCTAAGACATGAGCCCCAAAGTAGGAACAAACAAGTGTCCCTCAACAGAGGAATGGCTAAACAAAATGTAGTATATACATACAATGGAATATTATTCAGCTGTAAAAAGGAATGATGTTCTGATATATGCTACATGCAACAAGGATGAATCTTGAAAACATGCTGAGTGAACTAAGCCAGGTGCAAAAGGACAAATATTGTACAATTCCATTTACGTGAAATATCTAGAATAAGCAAATTAAAATGTCCTTTTTTCTGTTGTTGTTATTTTTTTCTTTTTTTTTAATTCTAAAATGTCCTTTTATGAAATGACAGTGACAATATATGGTAATTTTTTAAAAGTCCCTCACCTGACAGAGTGAAAAGTTTGCAAATCTCTGTTGTCTACAAATTATTTCACTTTATTGATCTTAACATCTTAAATACAAGACTCTTCAGGCAATTTCACTTCCAGATAACTAATTTGGAAGAAAAAATTGGCATGTATCCAAAGAGGCACATGTGAGATATACTGCAGCACTGTTTATAAAAGCAAAAAACTAAAAACAGCTTAAGTGCCACTGATGATAAATTATTAAACAATGATACACCCATAGAGTGGTATGTTATGCAGAAGTTTATACACAAACATGGAAAGATCTGAGGAATGTCTAATTCTTTAGAGAATATATAATTACACATTTCCTATATGCAAATATGTACATAAGTAATACATCGTTGCCTAGAAGAAAGAATTAAAAGCATACATATCTCTCTCTCTTTTTTTTTTTTTTTTACCGGGAGGTCCCGGGGATCGAACCCGGGTCCCTCCACATGGGAGACGGATGCCCAACCAGTTGAGCCACATCCGACCCCCCATACATATCTCTTTTAATAGTGATTACCTTTGAGAAGAGGAGTAGGACTGAGAGTAGGGTATAGGAAGGGCAATTCTCTCTTTATATGGACTGTTTAAAATTTTTAACAAAAAATATATTCTTTTATTACATAAATATTAACAAAAAAGTGTTTTTTAAATTTTTTTTTTTGAAGTACCAAGGACTGAACCCAGGACCTCGCACATGGGAAGAAGGCGCTCAACCACTTTAACTACATCTACTTTATTTAAACTTAATAATAAAATTTTTAAAAGAGTAAAAGAAGACTCTAAGGGAACCCCTAGAGCTGCTTTCCCAAGAGATTTTATGGTCTCTTGTTTGGACTTTATGACATTTAAAAAAAAATTATTGGTTTGTAAAATCTAAAAATCTACATGGTCATAGGTCTAGTCCTTTGTTTCTGAAATTGACCATAGGATCCCATGAACATATCTAAAAAGCAGCTTGGCAATATACTGTCCTAGCAACAATAGTTCTAGGAAAATGATTATGAGTAAGTACAAAAATATACCCACAACAGTTTGATCTAAAGATTAAACTGGCAATTACATAAATTCTGGTACAACCAGACAGGGAAAATTGCACATTCCTCAATGTTTAGAACAGTTAGCTATTTGGAAAATATTAACAATTCACTAGTAATTAGAAAAGAAAGCAAGTTACAGTACATAGCAATGATTCCAATTTTGTGAAAACAAAACAAAAAAAATGCACATATGTGCATTTACATCCTTTCAGAGAAGCTTGGGATTATGTATTGCAGGGCTTTTACCTTGAATTGTGGTGACTACTTTATTTTTGGATTTTCTATATTTTCATTTTTATGCCCTGAATATGTTGTAATGAGAAAAAAAATGTTTTAAAAATGATGTCTTTGATGAAGGTATAAGGAAACAATTCTCTAAAGCAGTGCTAATAGAAATATAATGTAAGCCACATATAAAATTTTAAATTTACTAGTGGCCACATTTTAAGAGTTTTTTTAAAAAGGTGAAATTAATGTTAATATTTCCAAACCCAATATATCTAAAATTTGATCATTTCAACATATAATTAATATAAAAAATGATATAGTTTTATATTCTTTTTTTGGGAACCAAATCTTCAAAACCCTGTGTGTATTTCATACACAGTACATTTCAACTCGGATGCTAACTTTTTATCTGAAAACCTTGATCTGTATTTAGATTTCACAATATCTACAGCTGCAGAAAGTAGATTTACACACCCAACTTCTTCCAAACATACTTAAAAGTTTTCCAATGACTGAATCAACTTTCAGTTTTTAAATTAACTTTAAATAAAATTAAAATTTCAATTCCTGGGAGGCGGCTGTGGCTCAATCAGTAGGGCTCCCGTTTACCATATGGGAGGCCCCGGGATCGGTTCCCGGGGCCTCCTGGTGAAGGCAAGCCCACCTGCACGGCGTGGTTAGCTGACCCAGCGAGCACAAGCAGCAAGGGGGGGATAAATGAATAAATAAATAAAATCTTTGAAAAAAAAAAAAAAAATTTTCAATTCCTGTGTCACTAACCACATTTCAAGTGCTCAATAGCCACATACAGCTAGTGGCTACCATATCAGACAATGTACCTCTCAAGCATTCCTGCTAATAAATGATGGAACAATTAAATTAGAACATCGCCAGTTTGTAAACCCTAATGAAATAATGGATCTAGGCAATGACTCACATCAGAGAAAGAGAAACAACCAAAGAGACCACATCACCACCTATCAATAGCGTGACGGGCGAGGGGGCGGCCCCCTTTCCGGCCGCGCCCCGTTTCCCGGGACGACGGGCTCTCCGCACCGGACCCCGGTCCCCACGCGCGGCGGGGGACGCCGCACGCGCGGGTGCGCGCGACGGCCCGCCGGCGGGGACGGCGGGGGGACCGGCTATCCGAGGCCAACAGAGGCTCCACGGCGCTGCCGTATCGTTCCGCCTGGGCGGGATTCTGACTTAGAGGCGTTCAGTCATAATCCCACAGATGGTAGCTTCGCCCCATTGGCTCCTCAGCCAAGCACATATACCATTATCCTCACAAACACACACAAAAAAGACTAATCGGGTCTCTAGATCTCATTTCTAATTGACAGGAAATAGAGACGAGAGAAGAATATATTAAAAGGAGACATGGGGATGAGATCTGTAAAACTGAAACTGTAGGAAACTCTGTGGTACAAACTAGTTTATTCAACAAAAGAAAATGGGGAAGAGTAAACTATAGATTAAAAAAGACTTAAAATACATATCAACTAATTGTAATTTACGGATCTTAGTCGGATTCAGATCCAAAGAAATTGTTTAAAATAAAAAATTGAGATAATAGGGTAAATTTGATGATCATTGTTAATTTTTTAGGTGTAATAATTATGGTTCTCCTAGGAAAATTCTTCCCTTTTAGGGATAAATAACATATGCAATGCTATCTGGAATTTGCTTAAAAAAAAAACAGGTAGAGGGAACTGGTGGGCATAAATAAAGATTCACCATGAGGTAATTTTTGAAGCTGGGTGTGAAGGGTACATTATGCCTTTCTCTCTGCAGTTGTTTGAAATTTTCCATAATTAAAATTGTTTTAAAGTAATTGAACAACAACGACAAAAGGATAATTGAACAATTTTAAAAGATTTTTTTTTACAGTTTTTAAGCAATTTTTGCTTTTCAAAAATTTGCTACAAAGGGCATGTTCATTTTAGAACTTTTAGAAAATAACGATGAAAAGAATCAGCCTAGCCAAAAGTGGAAACAATCCAAATATCCATCAACTGAACAATGGATAAACAAATGTCGTTTATACATACAATGGAACACTACTCAGCAATAAAAAGAATGAAAAACTGATACATGCTACCATGGGGATGAACTTCAAAAATACTATGCTAAGTGAAAGAAGTCAGACACAAAAGAACACATATTGAATAATTCCATTCATATGAAATGTCCAGAACAGGTAACTCTATGGAGAAAGAAAGTAGATTAGTGGTTGTCTGAGGCTGGGGGTGAGAATTGCAAATGAGCCTGAAAAAAATGTTAAAAAGATATATACAGGGGCACGGACGTGGCTCAAATGGTTGGGCATCCGTCTCCTATATGGAGGGACCAGGGTTCGATCCCCAGGACCTCCCGGTTAAAAAAAAAAAAAAAAAAAAAAAAAAAAAGATATATATATATATATATATATATATTTGGTTTTAATTACAAATGCATTAGCAGGGAAATATTTGTAAATGTCATGCCAGAAAAATTTACAAATCAATAAGAAAAATATGAACAACCCAGTGAAAAAGATGGGCAAAGGACCTGAACAGGCAGTTCACAAAAAAAGAAGTCCAAACAATAATAAGCATATTAAAAGCTGCTCATCTTCTGATCAAGCAGTAACGTACTATTTATCACCTATCTGCTTGGCAAATATTTAAAGGTTTGAAAATAGCCAGTGTTGTTGAGGGTGTGGATAAATAAATATTGTTTGCTAGTGATAGGAATTTAAATTAGCGTTTATTAATTTCTAACTAGTAAATATTTATATTAATTTATATTAATATTTACTAATTACTAATTATGTCAGTATAAAAAAATTCTTGATATAGCATGTCTACCTGAGTTTTCTTCCCTCAAATCTGTTCATTGTGACTTGGCAATACATTCAATGCTATTAAACAAGTATCTGATGACTCTGAGCCCAACACTGCTCTAGGCACTGAAGGGGATATAAAAGAATTAAGTGTCCCAATCTTTGCCAACAATCTTTTTCAAGTGAAGATTTGCAAACAAGAAATGATTAGACATACAATTAATACAATGAAACATTATTCAAGGAGGTATCATACTGAACATTGTTGTGGAAGTACAAGGTGTAATGATAAAGTGCTATGGTGAGTGAACAATCAATGTAAATTCAAAGCTGAATGAGGTAACATGCCACACCCACAAGAATAGCTAAAATCATAACAATGGACACCATCAAAAGTTGGCTAGGGTACAGGGTAACTGAAATGCTCCTAAACTGCAGGTAAGAATGCAGAATGGTACAACCACTTGGAGAACCTAACTGGCAATTTCTTTTATAGTTAAAACACCTATCTACGACATGATCCAGTAATTCCATTCCTAGGCATTTATCCAAGAGAATGAAGACGTGTCTCTTCAGAAAAACTTGCATAAGAACATTCAGAGAAGCCTTATTCATAAAAGCCAGGAATAGAAACCACCCACATGTCCATCAACAGAAGAGATAAATACATATTATCTGTTGGATGTGATAGTCATACAATGGAATACTTCTCAGAAATAAGAAGGAACAAATTACTGATAACACAACAAATATCATGCTGCGTGAAAAAGCTGGGCACAAAAAATCATATATTGTATGATTCCATTTATATGAAGTTCTAAAAGAAGCAAAACTAACCTATAGAACTTTCTGGGGGGTGGGGGGTGGAAATGTTCTATATCCTGTTTTTGTGGTGGTTACATGGGTGCATACTATTGTTAAAAATCCATCAAGGGACCATTGAGTGAAGCAAGTCAAACACAAAAGGACAAATACTGTATGAATGCGTTACTATGAACCAAATATATTGTGTAATATATTGTTTGATTAAAAAAAAAATTTATATGTATCCATTACATTTAATTGAGAAATGTATATATTTATTCATTTGTGTTTACTTTTTAGTTTTTGTTTATATTTCCAATTATTAAATGTACAAAATAAAGTAAAAAAAAAAAAAAAATCCATCAAGGGAAGCGGCTGTGGCTCAATTGGTTGGGCTCCTGTTTACCATATGGGAGGCCCTAGGTTCGATTCCCGGGGCCTCCTGGTGAAGGCAAGCCAGCCTGCGTGGCGCGGTGAGCTGATACAGCAAGATGACACAAAGGGAGACAAGCAGACACAGAAAGACGCACAGCAAATGGGCACAGAGAGCACAAGCAGCAAGGGGGGGATAAATAAATAAAAATAAATATAAAAAAAAAAATCCATCAAAACCCTTAAGAACTGAACATTTTACTGTAAGTTAAAAAAAAAAAAAAACCACGAATGAGAAAACTGGGGCTCAAATAGTAAAGACAGTTGTCCAAGATAATCTGCAGTGAGGAAATCAATGTAGGAACTGGATTTAAGGCAGTAATATGATGAAAGGATGTTTAAGGAAGACCTTTCTAATTTTGTACACTATGTCTTAATTTAGACTCTAAACTGTAGAGGGAGTACAGCAATAGGAAAACTTGGGTGGAGGTATCCAGAGCAATAAGGACATAATAAGACCCTGGACAGAATGAGGGCAATGGGAATGGAAAGAAAAATAAAGAAAAAAGAATTATCAAAGGAAAAATCAGGTTCTATAAAAGAGCGATGAATTCAAAGAATTGGGTTCCAGATACCTGGCAAACTGATTGATGGGATCAACTGTGTGAAGTGGATATTGGGAAGATGGCTTAAGATAGAATATGATGCATTTACTTTTAGAACCACAGAGACTGAGGTGGCAAGAAAAGACATAAATCAGCAGGGATTTAGTTGTAAAGGATTACAGGAAGCAATATCAAAGGAGTAAGCTTCAGGAGACAACAGATGAAGAATGAAAAACTCAGAAAGGAACCCCTCTAATAAAACCTATCATTGGTATAGTAATTAAAAGCTAACTAATTACTTTAATATGTATTTAATATATCAAGAAATGCAGCAAACAAGAGAGAGAGAAATGGATGGTGGGCAGAGGGACCCGTTTGAAGGCAAAGAAGAGTGTTGCAGAAAAGGAAATTGACAATTTTAGAGTACTAAGTAAAAATGGACTCAAAGTTCTTACAATCAAAAAGAGACAAGATGTACAACTTTGCTGTTCCAACTGTAGTCCCCAGACAAGCAGCATTAGTATCACGTAGAAACTTTTAGAAATGCAGAGTCCCAGGCCCTATCCCAGATTCAAGAATCAGAATCATCATTTCAACAAGATTTTTTGTACTCTAAAGTTTGAGAAGGCCATTTAGAACCCAGTATTTTTCAAACTGCAGGTCTCAACCCATTAGTTAAAATCAACTTAAAATAGAAAATATCAGAGCATATCACACATAGCAAAGTTTTTTGTGTTGTATGGGTCATGAGGTAACATTTCTTAGTGGGCGGAGAGCAAAAAACTTTAAAAAATACTGAATACAAATATAGTAATAGCATCTTCTTTGGACTAAGAGAAGATTATGAAGACAAGAGAAACCACATGCCTTAAAAAAAAGATAAAAAATATTCACGTGATTCTCAAACTTTTTTTTTACAGTAATCCATACTAAGATACATGTACCAATCAATAACATGTGCATGTGTTATATACATATAAAATGAAAACAATATCCTTACCAGCAGTATACCCTGATATTTTCTATTCTATTATTTTTTAAAATATTGCTTGCCACACAGTGATCCATTAAATTGATTTCATGATCCTTTTGTAGGTCACAACTCAAAGGTTGAAAAAAAAAAACGACCTTCAACATGTTGCTTGGCCTCAATCCTTAGTTAACAGGTGTTTTGGAAGGGCTGGAGAAGAGAAAATTAAGAATGGCTATTATGTATGGGGAATATACTAAATAGCTGGTGAGATACCAAGGACGGACTTACTTAGCAATAAAAAGGCCATACTGATATTAGACTGCATCAACCGTCAGTTTTTGGTCTGTCTCTGAAGAAACATAAGAGGAAATAGTAGATAGGTTTAATGAGTGTTCGGAACTGAAGAAGGAACACGGGAGTTGAAGAGATGGAGATGAAGGAAACACTGACATTAGCTGCAGTACTAAGAATTGGGCACCTGTAACTAACCTGCCTCAGTCAAGGAAGTGAGGCTGGTCCGGGGTGCTCGGCTCAGTAAGGCAGGTGATGACTGAACACGCTCCCAGCTTTGGTTCCTGAAAAGATGGCTGAGATACTAAACCACCACCAGCAAAGGCTCACAGTCTAGCCCCTGGGAGGTCCCTGGTTCTCCCAGGCTAATGTTTTTGTGCTATGCTCGGAGAAAGCCTACGTTAGAGGCTAGAAGCAGGTAACCTGGGAATGAAAAATGGACAACAGAGGTTATTACAAGAAATTGAGGGCCAAACTACCGCTAGGCCTTCTCTGTGACCCCGGACAAAGGCAGCCACCTTCTGGGTCATAGCACCGTCTTGCCGAGAAAGCAGGATGGCAGAGACCTGGAGGTCATCTGTCGGGGCCGGCCCCCAGCCCTCAAAGCCTTCCTGGATCCCCTATTTCCCATCACCATCGCGTGAAACCCTGAGGTTGTCGGCGCCCTCCAGGCTCGGGAAAGGCGTGGTTTTCCTTCCCCGCTTCTCCCGTAAGGCACAACGGCCAACCCAGTCTCCTTGCCACTTGGCAAGGCTGGAGGTCCTCCCACCTTCACTTTAATTAGCATCTTCTTCCCAGTTTGGGGGAGTACACGGATAAACTGCTGCTTCCACCGCTGCGGTCACCGCTGCCGCTCTCCAGCACCGCGCCTGTGGGAATCACTTCTGCTTCCGGGTCACTGTTTAGCTCCACCCTCACCCCCAGTGTTTCCACGAGATTCTCGAAAGGCTCAAGAATTCTCCCGACTTTTGTTTCAGTGGCGTCGTAAATTTTTAAAAGGAGGCCAGCTTAGTTATAGCACAGAAAGACTTCGGGATTCCGACAGTCCTTAGCTAGCGCAGGCTAGCGGAAAGTGGGGGGCGGAGCGAACTACGCCTCCCATCATGCCAAGAGGCAGCTCCGTCCGTTCCACCCTGGGAATTGTAGTCTCTCATCCCTCGGATCCAACAGTAACTCGCGTGTGTGGACTCTGTTACCCAGAAGGCCTCGCCTAGCTGCCGCTGAAGCTGGAATTCTTCGGTTAGTTGTTCTTGCCAGCAATTAGTGGAACCTGACGGCGTGGCCCGCGAGGCTTATCCAGGCTGCACGAGGTCGGTTGCTAGGCAAGGGGAACTTTGGTCAACTGCTACCTGGGCCATTGGAACAGGAAGTGGGTACCCCTATTCCGAAAGCTGGTTATGGGGCACCCCTCCCCAAATTCCTTCGCGCCGCCAAATCAGCCTCTTACCCCGAATTGCTCTTTGCCGTGGAGGGAGAGGAAGAGAGGAAGAAGGGAATGCGCCCCCTTAGAGTCACTCCCGATCCCTTCTCAGTTTTCCATAACAAACTACCTGGGATGGAGACACCAAGGGTAATCGCGTGCACGGGACAGGTCAGAGGTGATAGGTTTCCGGGACCATGTCTCAATCTATGCCCAGACCTTCTTTAACTTAAGCTAGGAGGGAGACGAACGCAGCTACCTCCAGCCTTAACAGAGCATTAAGGTGTAAGGGGAGATTGGGTAACTCCCTCTTGACTTCTACATTCCAGCCCTTAGATTTGTCGCTACTCCGAGGCTCCTGCCATGCCTCACATTGACAATGATGTGAAACTGGACTTCAAGGATGTACTGCTGAGGCCCAAGCGCAGCACCCTTAAGTCTCGAAGTGAGGTGAGCCTTCTTATCTAGTTGTTCTTTCTGTACTCCAAGCTCCTGGTGAGCCAGAACCGAGAAAGGTGCCTGGCTCTTGTCCTCATGCAATACATGTTTCTTGGATGAAGGAAATTCTCACAGTTTCCTGTTCATATCTGCAGGTGGATCTCACAAGATCCTTTTCATTTCGGAACTCAAAGCAAGTGTACACAGGGATCCCCATCATTGCTGCCAATATGGATACTGTGGGCACCTTTGAGATGGCCAAGGTTCTCTGTAAGGTAGGATTATCCTCATGCCCCTTCCTCAGTAGTGTCCAGTTGCCCCAGCTGACTGCAGAGGTGTCTGTATCTCCACCCTCTACGTCCAGTTAGCTCTTCCTGGCAATTGACAGGATGTTCTGATGTACTATTTTCTCCAATACTAAGTCCCCTTCATCTGACAAGTTCAAAGGGCCAGCTGAATTAGTGAGATTTAAAGCTAAGTTTGCCCCCATTTTTCTGGTAAATGAACAAAACGTTCTCTTTTCTCCTATCCAGCAGTTTACACATCCTGCAAACTTTTCCTAGTACCCAATCACCTGCATCCCTTCAGTTATAGACCATTATTTAGTACCCTGAGCATTAACTGTTTTAGTCCAGAAACTAAATTTTTTGAGAAATCAAAAAATCCTAACTAAAAGACCCTAGAGTGAAGAAGCTTAATAATTTTCTTTTATGCCTACTATCCATTTTTCCTTATTTATTTTAAAAAATTTTAAGTCCTAGGTTCCTGGGATTTGCCAAAAATGGAATGTGTTTTTCTCACATACAGGTTATTCACTTTCAAAATGGAAGATGCTGCTCCTATCAGTATTATTACCTGCTTCTATTCTTGTAGCTGAGAAGGTAGATAGACACCTGGGCACTCTGAGAACACAGTGCGCTCTGCTGGTTAATCCACATAGCCCTGGTTGGTGGATTGTGCTGCCATTTGCGGCTCTTTTAGCCTTAAGGACTTCATCTACCTTTCTTATTTTTGATTGCTGTATTTGTGGAATGTCTGCTGTCATTTCTCTGAGATTGATAGTTATGCAGGTTTTTTTAGACTTTATTCCTGTTCCCATTCTCTTAATTGCTTAGGAATCCTGCTCTTGCCTGTTGTCCGCCTGCCCTATCCAGTAGAGTTGGGGAATGGTGAATCTGATTTCAGTGCTAACATGCTGTAATACCGGACCTTGATGGGGACTCTGTCGATGCTTTAAATTGAGACTGGCTTTTCAGTATTGCTAATGAGTGCTAAAGAAATGAGGTTTTAGAGATAGAACCAAGTCTCATAGATAATAAAAAGGCTGGGTGCCAGCAAGCATCTTTTTCTAGATCTCTAGCTTGATATGTAATTGGATGTGCTCATCATGCCATGCTGTGTAAATATATCTCTAAGAAGGTCTGCTGGTGTCCTAGGGTGATTTTTCTTAGTCTATCAGCATACTGATAGCAGAGTGTTCCTGAGAAAGCAGAATTCATGACCAGCTTTAGCTAGCTTTACTGATAATGATCTCTGAATAAATACAGATAGTGCTTCTTGTTGCTGGCTGATACATGACTTCCTTGGGTTTCTTGTTAGTTTGCAAGATTTGTGTTTTCTAAGCCAATTACTATCTGTTGTCTGTTTGCATGTGTGCAAACAATAGAATTTAGAGGGGCCTGAGCATGCCTTTCTCAGAGTGTTGGGATATTGTTTCCAATTTGTTGAACTAGGGAATTTTAGACCGATGAAAACTCATCAGCTTGATCCATGTCCCAACAAAATTTGTCCTTGACACAAGGAGATGGAAAAAGGACTGGGTAGCACCTTATCAGCTCTGTTAACCCTAAGGCCTTACCTCTTGTGGATATCTAGACCTATCTAGACCCACTGAATTACTGCAGATAAATGGACCAGAGGATACCAAAAATAGGATAGTTCAGTACTAGGTTACCATAGGTGGAGAGGCTGAATCAGTATAGGCAGATACTGGCTCCTTCAGCCTCTTCCTGTGTCTTCCATGTCTGCTCCTTGTTCCAGTACACCAACAGCTTGTTCTTGTCGCCTTTTATGCCAAAACCAAAGTATGCACTGGCAGGTGAAATCCTATCTAGATGACTCAGTACTTTGTGGGAATGTTTGACAAGTACTAGCTTATGGCAAAATATCCTATTGGGATTTGTAAGGGAGAATAATGGTTGAACTAAAAATCCCAGCTCAACCACTGTCTTCAAGTTGCTTTCTTTGCAAACTTTGGTCCTTTTTTCCCTAAGATAGAATAGCATAAAGATCTGTTTCTAGAAAAAGAGACCTCTTTTTGATAGTGCTCCTTCTTCTCCCCAGTTCTCCCTCTTCACTGCTGTCCATAAGCACTACAGCCTCGAGCAGTGGAAAGACTTTGCTACGCAGAATTCTGACTGTCTTGAGGTAACATTGAGCCTACCCTTCTCCCTTCCTTATCCCAGTTTTCCAGGAATCTCTTTTTGGTTTCCTGGGGATCAGCCCTCACCTCCCCACTCCTGCTGACTGCTTACCAGATCATCTCAGTTCTGATGCTACAG
The DNA here is from genome assembly GCA_026826555.1 of Tolypeutes matacus. NCBI lineage: Eukaryota > Metazoa > Chordata > Mammalia > Cingulata > Chlamyphoridae > Tolypeutes > Tolypeutes matacus. The sequence goes on along the minus strand of JAKSZT010054561.1, from coordinate 5,978,778 downwards.
GCTGTTCTAATGCCTCCTATGTCAATGGCCTTGTTTCTCCTACAGCATCTGGCAGCCAGCTCAGGCACAGGTTCTTCTGACTTTGAGCAGCTGGAACAGATCCTGGAAGCCATTCCCCAGGTGAAATATATATGCCTGGATGTGGCAAATGGCTACTCTGAACACTTTGTTGAATTTGTAAAGGATGTGCGGAAGCATTTCTCCCAACACACCATCATGGTAGGTTTCCATTACCCTGTAACTGGTACATTCCTGGCCTTCTCCCATTCTTTTCTATTTTCTTCTCCATTCCATTTTGTTAATTAGAACATTTCTTCTCTGCTGCATTATGATATTCCTAGTCCATCTACTCTTGTCACTGGGAGACTCCATGGTTTCATGCTTAAAATATGTATTTATGGGTCAGTGCAGTATCTCTGTCCCATTGACTCATACAGTCTTTGTAAATCCAGTTTCCAGATTATTGCTCAACAAATCATGATGGAACATTTATGCATTGTATGTACTTGTGGTACATACATATCTGCCCACTGAAATGGACATTTACTACAGTCATATAGAAGGGGTTCTCATGAAATGATACTTTAAAATTTTTTTTACAAGCTTAGGGGATTGATGAAAAGGCCTCACTTTCTTCATAGCATTAAGGAGTCTCTCCTTGTACTATCCATCACACATAAAGCTTGGCAGATTTAGCTTACATTGCCATGCCTTCCCCCCTTCCCTGAAGTCAGAAAAGTTTTATGACAGAATGGCTTAAGGACAGGGTATGTCTGGGACTCTTGATGGGGAGAGGAAGATAAATCTATTCTAAATCAGATCTCTGAGCTCAGTCTAGTAAGTTCCTTCCCTTCACCTCACTGAATGCTCTTCCATGCCTCCTCCATGTTCTCACAGCACCTTGCTGCCTGAGGGCAGTAAAGTATAGCCTGGACCTGGGCTTTATCCTAGTGTGCCCCCCCACCTCAATTTGGTGGTGGTGGAGGAGGAGGGAAGCAGGGTCCATTGGATTGGCTAGTCTAGAAGCCCTCAGAGGGTCTAGTAGAGGGGACCCAGGTACCCTTTATTTGTAATAATGTTGGACAGTCATAGTCCAGGCATACCATATGAGAGCACACAACCTCTTCTCCATTTCTGACTCTTAAGGATGCTGTTTTGATTGCTCTGTTTCAGGCAGGGAATGTGGTAACAGGTGAGATGGTGGAAGAGCTGATCCTTGCAGGGGCTGACATCATCAAAGTGGGAATTGGGCCCGGTAAGCTAGTTCCTTGGGGGTCATTGGCTGCCCTTTCAAGGGCAAGCACCTGTGGAGCACTTCATTCTCATCCTTATCATATTCTTCTCAGGCTCTGTGTGTACCACCCGGAAGAAAACTGGTGTGGGGTATCCGCAGCTCAGTGCAGTAATGGAGTGTGCAGATGCTGCTCATGGTCTCAAAGGCCACATCATTTCAGTAAGGCCCAAGGGCAGGGTGTGGGATGAGGCTGTCAAGACATCCAGGTTTTCTGCTGGTTACAGAGGCTCTGGTAGAGCTAGATCAGAACTGGGTTCCTGCCAGTTTTGAGGTGGGCCACTAGGCCACTGCTGCGAGTGTTTGGGACATCCGTGCTCTCCCCTCATAGCATTCCTCACTTTGCAGGATGGAGGCTGCAGCTGTCCTGGGGATGTGGCCAAGGCTTTTGGTAAGGGGGCTGGGAGGGTACAGAGGGATGATTTTGTAATGAGGATGAATCACTTCTGAGGGTCCAGGCTCATGCTAGGAGGAGCCTCAGAAAGCCTTTTAGAGTCCTTTATTATATGAATTAGTAACCCTGTAGCCTTTAGGGTCACCTGAGGCAAGCCAGTAGGGCAAATCCTGACACTCTGATATGGACTCTCCAGGACCATCTGCACCATCCCCTGGAGGGTTGGACAGTGTAGACTCCTGAGCCCCACCCCAGACCTACAGAATCAGGTGCAGGGGAGTGGGGCTGTGAATGTGCCTTTTTCATAGCTTCCCAGGTGATCTTTACTCACACTGAAGTTGGAGCCTTTTGCTCTTGGAACACTTAAAGTGAGTCTTAGAAAAATAGAAAAAACACACAAAAAACAAAACAAAAATAAAAAAATAAAAATAAAGTGAGTCTTGTTCTGCTGGGCACAGTAAAAAGAATGGCCAGAAGATGGCAAAAGCAGTAAAAAAAGGAGAAAGCAGAAGCCAGTCAGGGACTCTCTAGACTCTTTTTACATTCTTGGGGAAATCAGGCCCACTAAGGAGTTATAGGCCAGAGCAGAGCAGGCCTGTGGGGGTTCTAGGTCAGCCAGGGAAACAGACCCAGGAAGATGAATGAATCATTGTGAGGGCATTGCTTTGTGGGAGTTGCTTCTGAGGGTGGGCATCTGGGTACCTGGGCCCACTTCACCCTCCCCCCACCTTGGTGCTAACAGGGGCAGGGGCTGACTTTGTGATGCTGGGTGGCATGCTGGCGGGGCACAGCGAATCGGGTGGTGAGCTCATCGAGAGGGATGGCAAGAAGTACAAGCTCTTCTATGGAATGAGTTCTGAGATGGCCATGAAGAAGTATGCTGGGGGTGTGGCTGAGTACAGGTATGTGTGGAGACCCAGGTGCTGAGGGAGGGTTCTTGCAAAACCTAAGTAGAGTGGTGGCAGAACTCATGTCTGCTAGGAGATGGATGGTATGGTTCTTGGGGGGGTGGGGGGGTGAACTGGGGCTAAATGCTAGAGACTGGGAAGGGATTTGGTTTAAGGAATCTAGAAGGGAAAGGTAATCAATTTTTTTCCCATACCAAGGGCTTCAGAGGGCAAGACGGTGGAGGTCCCCTTTAAGGGGGATGTGGAACACACCATCCGAGACATCCTTGGAGGGATCCGCTCCACATGTACATATGTTGGAGCAGCTAAGCTGAAGGAGTTGAGCCGGAGAACTACCTTCATCCGTGTCACCCAGCAGGTGAACCCAATCTTCAGCGAAGACAAATAGAACTGAGCAGTTCTGCCCTCCGAAGGCATCAGCACCCCACCGCAGGTCCCCCAAGCAGGTCCCTCACCCATTCCAGTTACTATGGCTCTTTACTTTTAGTTATTTTCTATCATCTCACTCCTGAGGGCTCCTGCAGTAACTCTACACTTCTCTTTCTGCACACACACAAAATGCCCACAGCACTCACTGGCGAGGAAGCAAGGAAGAAGACAGACTGAGAAGTAAAACAGTCAAATGGGAATCTGGGGACCCAGCATCCTGAAGATTATTAAAAGGAAAAGGCACTGACTCATACATAAGTGTCTTAGATGGCCCTGGTCTGGAAAAGGCAGGCTTATAAAATCATGTTTTATTAATCAGCTTCGTTAAATGAGACCTTTGAATACTTAAAAGCTCAGAAACAGTGTTAACATATTTGAAGTACCCCAATAGAGATCTCAGTGACTATAAAAAGACCCCAAGGCTCTCTGCACAAGGCTGGCATCTGGGTGCTGCCCAGGGTGAGGGGTGGTAGAGCTGGCACTGACTACCTGCTCAGGGGGGATATGGACAGTGTATACTTTCCCATGAGAACTTATAAAGCATACTCTGGCATTAGGATACATATATATGTTTTCAGAATAGCAAAGAACATTTCTCTTCCAGGCTCTCAACCCTGGTAACCCTTCTGGGCACATCTGAACAGCACTTTCCAAGGGAGGGGAAAAAGGCAAAGGGATTCTTCCAAACCTAGAGAGGCCAGTTCTGTTTAAGGAATGACCTGCATTGACCTTATGGTAGCCTTAATTCCCCTTCCTCACACCAAGACGATGTTTTAACAAATCCAGAGTTTAATTAACAATCATTATAATGCAAGTTTAGCAATGTAGTCAGGCATCCCAAGCCTGTGCTTCCACTTCATTCCCAAAAAAATGCTTGTGAACTGAGGAGGAAGGAGAAAGGCAGCACACAGACCTGCATTATACAGGTCTAGAGCTGTCTGTATGCTTGTGGGAAGGGGCAGGCATGGCACTGGGGCCAGAAGGGGGAAGGTATTCACAGAAAGTGGGGATCAGGGTTTCAAACTTCGTCTTCTGATAGTTTTCCAGAGACTCCTGCAGAGAAGGAGCAGGGAGGTCCTATTATCATCCTAATCATTTCTTAAACCCTCCATATTCTGAAGCATGTGGATTTCTCAGTCTTGTTATGCCCATCCCCTTCCCCAACTTTCGGCTCCTTCCTACTCACCTTCCCTTCCCTTTGGCCATTCTCTTCATCATCAGAGTCCAAAACCAAGTCCCCTATGGTAATGACAGGGCTGCACAGAAATGGAGGATACACTGTAGGAGGGAAACAGAATCAAACTACTCCTTATACGTAAACACAGGCCCTCAGAGTCCCCCTGGAGGCCATCTGACCCAACCCAAACTCAGATATCTACCTGGCTTCTTGGCCCTAGGAGGAGATAATGACAGTCTCAGGGGGTCCAGGGGGCAATCCAAGCAATTCCTGAGGTGGGAGCAAGCGAAGAAAAAAGGGTGAAGGGAAAGCAGGCAAGGAATTTGCTCCTAGGAGGGAGAAGCAACTCTGTTCACTCACTCCTTTTGCTCTGAGGCAGATAAGTCAACGGGGTTCTCCTTCAGAGCCCTTCCTCCCAGGGCCTGGGATGGACTCTTGGGCTTTCCGGTGTAGGCTGCCCTTATACCCATAGCACTTCTTGAATCTGCTGAGTGTGTCCCATGTTTGCCCCTGTTCTCAGGCTTAGATATGACCTGGGCGGGTGAGCCCAGATTCCTAAAGGGGAACAGCATGACTGTGGGGCGCTCCTTTTGGCCTCCCTGAGTGGATGTCCATTGGGACTGGATTCTTCGCCGGCCTAGAGGGGCCAGATTGAAGTGGTAGCCAGCCAAGGGTTCTGGGTCCTTCCTTGAGGTTGATCCCTGAGGAAGGTATGGGTCAGTCTTGGCTTTTGGCAGAGGATTGTAGAGTGCTAGTCTTGGCGGCTGAGGAGGATTCTGCTCTCTGAGCTCTGTCATGTTTACTGAATCAGTAAAAGAACACTCTGGAAGAGAAAATGAGGCTCCTTATAAAGAGAACAGACAGTAACAGATCAACTCAGTCTGGTTTCTTTTGCCTCAGGCCTATGCAACTATTCTAATGGGCTATCCCAAAAGATCTCATGCTAAAACGATATCCCTCCAGATCCTAGTTTTCCCAGATGGTCCTAGTACCTGGAAGTGGCCACCCCATGTCCACACCATACTGGCTCAAGGCAAAAGAAGAAGTGATAGAAACTCCAGGCTGCATCCAACTCAGTACATCTTGAAGCTGTGGGCAGGGAGAGGTATGAAGACCACAGTCCTTGATACAACCAGGACCCCCCTCTGTACCCCCTTTGCCCCAACAAAACCTGCTGTGCCTGCAGTGTAGGCAGTGCTTTTTCCAGCTGACACAAGTATTCGAACAACAGCTTTTCCATGGCAGCCAGAAAGGGTTCCCCATACTCTTGTTCAAGTTCCTGCAGGAAGGAAGGAAGGAATGAAAGCAGGTCAGAAGAGGACCAGAGAAAACAAGCCACTGAGTTGCCTCCAAACCAGCCAGTCTTACCTGCAGCTTCAAGGCCAGATCTTCAGGGGCCTCTGCCAGCTGCTTCACCTGCTGGCAAAAAGTTTCCTGTGCCTCAAAAATCTTCATCAGATCCTGCTTTGTCTATTGAGGGTAAGGAAAGCAAATAAAGTTAGGGGCCCCAGGGTCCAGTGGCTGGGAGGAGGGGCAACTTTTTTTGCACCAAATGTAAATGGGATTAGGTTTGTTCCAGGGGTTACTCACAGCTTTGGGATCCGGCAGTAGAGGTCCAGGTTCTGGAAAGTGGTGTTTCAGGGCATCCAGGACCTGGGCCCAAGGCCGGCCCTGCAGGATCAGCTCCACTACCAGCTGTGAAGATATGCATGGTAATGAGTTCAGAATCCCCACTTCGGAGCAAGCTGCCCTTTTCCAACCGGCCCAACTCCTAAACTGTCGCCCCTGGTCAGGTCTCACATCCCACCGCCCTTCTAGGGCTTACTGGCTCCAATACCTTGGCCTTTAGACCCATACACAGGCGTTCATGGTGCCGGTAGCGAACCAGACCAGGGGCAGCAGTGCGCAGGGATCGCAGAAACTCCAGGACCCGCGGAAAGAGTTCCACTCGACGTCTGCACATGACTTGCCAGCTAGCTGCGGCAGCAAAGCGCAGGGCGGCGGGACCTGCTCCCGGGGGCGTGGCCATGGCCAGCGGGCTCCGCCCCGGGGGCGGTCCCTTCGGGTTTCTCCCACCAAACCGCGCCTTCCCGACCCCTCCCAGCGGCCCTCAGTGGCTGGGATAGTTGGGCCTGAGTCAGATGCCTCGCGATCCGACTCAGCTCCCTTCCATAGACCACCAGAATTTTGGGGAGGATCTTCTAGCTCGAGCTAGAGCCTGAACGGAGAAGCTGGCCGCCCCCGGTGGCATCAGGTCACTCTCCTTTAAACGCCGCCGCGCTCTAGAACCCGAGGGCTACATCACTTCCGGCTCTGCAACTGGTTTTCCTTGCCCCGGAAAAGGGCGGTAATAGGGAACCAATGGACCGCCCGACCATGGGAAGTGTGACGTCACGACTAAGGCCACGCCTCAGCGGGTCCGGTGCTGCTCTTGGTCCCCCGAGGTCTTAGCTCTCCCATACCTTGGTTGGCCGCTGCAGCTGCGGTGCCCGCTGCTCTTGACCCTTACGTCGCTCCTCTGAGGCTTGGCTTCCTAGGCTGTAAAGCGGAGATCGTGAACCTTCCCCTTTACGTAATTCCTAGCCCCCAAAACCTGCGTCTGTAAAAGCCTTCCCCGAGCGGCGCTCAGCATCCGGTAAGAATTCAACTGTTGCTTTTCCGGAACAGAAGAGGGCGTCCGCTTCTAAAAAATAAAACGCGAAGTTTGAGTGCTGCATCTGACTGGTGGCGCTGGATAGTGGGACTGTGAGTAAACTTTTCGTGCTTTTCTGTATTTTATGTCTTTTCTGTATCGTGTGGATTTAAAATAAATGTAAAACAAAATACTTATCTTTTTCAAATTTCTGTTGTGCGTTTTTTCGCGCCTTCTCCGTAATGTAATTGGCTGTTTACATGTCTGTCTCCTTGTCACCCTTTCTGGTGTCGCTCATTTCCATCAGCAAGCATTGGGCCTGGCATACTGTACATTCCATAATTGTGAGTTAATTACCAGCCCAGACCTTACAGAGCTTTAGTGAAACTACCCCTTGGCCATCTCCTCCATTCCCAGAGATAAGACTTCCACATCCCTCTATCTACTGACATACTCAGTCTTCTGAGCTGATCCACACACAACAGCCCGTGGGACATCTGGTTGGAGGTCCTGAAGGCACCTCCAATTGGACATGTATGAAATTCTAATTATCTTCTTTATTATAACCTGCTCTTCCTCCTGGACTCTTTCTCTTTCTGTGCATGGTGCCTCTGTCCATCCATGAGTCAGAAACTCAGGTCCTCACCCTAACTCTGCCTCCCTGTCCAAATCTAATCCGTCATCAAGTCTAATCAGTTCTATTTCCTGTATAACCTTCAGGTCCACCCCCCTTTTCTTCATTCTCTCTGCCTCTGTCCTGTTTCAGATCCTCTTGTCCCTAGCCTTGAGAAGTCTCCCCACCTCCAATCAACCCTTCTCAAATTTCTTTTCCATATCATCCTCATCATGAATCTTGTGAAATGTAAAACTGATCATAGCATTCCCAGCAGAAAGTTCTATAACAAGTCCCCTTACTTGCAGAAGAAAATCCCAAGTCCTAAACATGGCAAAAAGATTTTTTAATGATCTGGCTCAAACTTAGCTCTTCAGCCACATTTCTTGTCCTTTGCACTCATTATACATCTATCTGCTAGTCTTTTATCAAATTGTTTGCCTTTTCTAAATAGACGGTGTTGTCGGGGTTAAATGAGTTAAATATAAAACACTTGGAACAGTGCCTGGCTCACAGTAAGTGTTACAGAAGCTTTTACTGTATTTTTAATGTTTACATGTCTGTTAGCCCCATTACGTGGAAGCCCCTTGAGGGAAGGGCTTCTTGTTTTTTTCTTTGTGGGTTTTATACCACCCGTACCCAATGCAGCACCTTGTTCAGGGCAGAAGGAATGAAGGAGAATAAAGGTTCTTCACAGTCAAGAAGCCCTGGGCTTCTGATGCAGGGAATCCACCTCCTTTCTCCCTAGTGACCAGCTTCATATACCGAGTCTCAGAAGAACAAAAACAGCTGACCAAGATTCAGAGACAATGATTGCCTGTTCACTGTACATTAGCACCAAATAAGAGGGCAACTTAAGTGAATTTTCTTAAAATTAAGACTAAGAATACCTCTTGATTAAAAAAAAAAGTACCCTGTTATATAAGGAATAATGTAAAGGAAATAATTACATAATTAAATGTAAATGGCAGAAAATAGGTTTCTGTAGTTTTCCAAGGCACATCCCATCTTGTATTCTTCCCACCATTGCTCCAAAACACAATTCTCCACTGCTTCCCCAAACTTCTGGATTCCTCCAATTTAGTTCATCTTCCATTCAACAAATATTTATTGAGTACCTAGCACATGCCACGGTCTGTGGCTGGTCTTAAGTAAGGGAGATAAGGTTCCTGCCCTCATGGAACTTGCATTCTAGTGGGAGGAGAACTAGAGGCCTTAAGTCATAACAGATTAACCCTGGAAAACCGGGGATTATAATGCCTACCCTCAGAGAAATGGAGGAGATGATCCACATACAGCACCTAGTCTGAGCTTAATATATAGTAAGAGCACAACATAGTTTGTTTCTTCTCTTCCAGCTGTTTGTAGTATACCATTACCTTCCAGTTCTTTTTGAGGTTTTCAAGCATTTTTAAGCTCTAATAAATACAGGGGAACAGAGTAGAATGAACAGCTATGAGGAAAGTTACAAAGTTGTTAGCCACAAGCTCTCACAAAGCAGTTTTTCTCCCAGGTGTTCAAGGAAGAGAGACTTGCATTGCTAGTCAGTCCTTTTAGAAGCTATTTAACAAAATGTACCAAGAGCCTTAACCACGTTCATTCACCTTTACCCAATAATTCTAACTTTAGGGGCTTATTTTAAGGAAATCATCAAAGGTGAGCACAAAGATTTATGTGCTTGTACAAGGATGTTTATAATAGTATTTGTAATAGCAAAAAATTAGGGAAACTTACGTTTCCAAAAATAGAGGACTAATGAAATAAATCATGTCATATCTGTGAGACAGAATTTTAATATCACTGTTAAACAATAAGTGCTATGTAGAACACAAAATAAAATACGGTGGTATGGTAAAGAGATTGGGGGGCAGGAAAACAAATCGGATGGTCAGGGAAGGCATACCTGAGGAGGTGACATTTGAGCTGAGACCTGAATAACAGAGACAACTGACCATGCAACCTGGGGGAAGAGTGTACCAGGCAGAAGGAGCAGCAGGGACAACGTCTTAAAACAGGTAGCAAGTGTGGGAGTTTGAGAAGGGGAAGGACCACGGGGCTGATGGAGATGAGGTCGGAGAGTCCTGCAGGGGTCAGGGAGGTGAGGAGCCAGGGAGATCAGGAGAGGACTGGACTATCCCAAGAGTGATGGAAAGGACTGGAATATTTTAAGCAGGAGAGAACCAGGATTTGATTTTATCATTTTAAAAGTTCACTGGCTGTGTGGCAATTGGATTATTCAGGAACAAGAGAAGCAACCCCTCAGGAGGCTATGGCAATTCTGTAAGGAGAGACCGTCAAGGCAGTGGAAATTGAGTGACAGATTCAGACATATTTTGGAGGTAGAGCTTGATAAGACTTGCTGATAGATTGAATATTGGAAGGGAGGGATCAAGGGTGACTTGTAGGTTTTTGGCTTGAGCAACAGGTCGTTGTAGTAACACTGAGATGGGAAAATCTAGGGGTAGAACAATTTGGGGGTGGAATTAAGAGCTCCATGGGGCCACATTCAGTTTGAGATTGTTTAGTGGAGTCTGTCTACCCGAATTCCAATCCTATTCTAGATTTCTGTATGTTACCTCACCCCTTTGCCTCTTCATCTGTAAAGTGGGTATAATAATTCAGCCTGCCTGATAAGGTTGTTGTAACGATTAAATGAGGTAGTAAATATAAACGGTGCAGTGCCTGCATTCTTATTCAGTCCAAAAGTATTTATTGAGCATTTCTAGGTATCCAATTCTGAGAGTACAACAGAGAAGAAAGCAGACAAAATCACTGTTCTCGTGGAGTTTGTATTCTAGATGGGGGAGGGGAGACACAATAAATAAAGGCATAGTTAAAGTATATAGTATTTTAGAAGGAGATAAGTGCTCTGGAGAGAAATAATGCAGGAAAAGCAGTAGTGAGGAGGGGAGTGGGTTGCAATTTAAAATAGGATGATCAAAAAATGCCTCATTAACATAATGATATTTGAAGGAAGACTACCAAGGAGGGGAGGAAGCTAGGCATGGGGAAGAGGTGCCATGCCAGGTGTGGGTGGGAACGGGATCAGGGGACAGCCAGTACAAAAGCCCTGAGGTGGGAGGGGGCCAGGTGAGAGGAGAGGGGCCAGCCTTGCAGAGCCCAGATGCCCTGGGGGCCCTGGAGAGGATGAAGGCTTTTATTCTGCAGTGGTTGAGGAGCCACCAGGGTTTTGAGTGGATGTGATACTATGGGGTGAATTTTGTCCCCCCAAAAAGACATAGTCAACTCCTAACTCCCAGTCCCACAACTGTGACCTTATTTGGAAATAGTGTTTTGTTTTGTTTTGTTTTTTAAATAAGGTATGGAATTGAACTTAACCAGTGAGCTACACCCGCTCCCCAGAAATAGGGTCTTTGAAGATGTGATTTGTTAAGAGGCTACACTGACTGAGGGTGGGCCCTGAGGCAATACAACTGGTGTCCTTATAAGAAGGGGAGAAGAGACACGGACACGCACCATGTGGCAACTGAGGCAGAGATTTGGAGTTTTGCTGCCACAAGCCAAGGAACGCCAAGGATTGCCAGCAAACCATCAGCAGCTAGGGAGCACTAAGGAAGAAAACATGGCCCTGCGGACACCTTGATTCTAGACTTCTGGCCTCCAGAACCAAAAGACAATCAGGTTCTATTGCTTTGAGCCACCCCAGTTTGTGGTACTTTGTTATCACTGTCCCAGGAAACTAAGACAAGTGATGTGATCTGACATTTCAAAACGCCACTCTGGCTGCTAAGTTGAGAAGAGACTGGGAAAGAGGAAGGCTAATAGAAGGCTGAAGCTTTCATCCAGGTGAGAGGATGGTGGCTGGGAGCAGGATGGGGCAGCACAAGTAGAAAGAATGTGATAATAAATAAGACAAAGGATTAAATATAAGGAATATCACGTTGTGATGTGTGCTATGGAGAAAAATAAAGCACAGAAGAGGGCTAGAGAGTGTGGAAGTGTTGCAATTTAAAACTAGATGGGACAATGATACTTAAGGAAAGACTTAAAGGAGATGGGGAGCAAGCTGTAGAGACTTCTGGGGGAAGAACTTCTGCAGAGGATCCAGCCCAGCAGAAGCCGTGAAGCAGGAGCCTGCCTGGTGCTGTCCAGGAAAAGCAAGGGCTGATGGTTCTGGCTGCTGTGTGAAGCGTAGACGCAAAAAAGGACAAGGGTGGAAGCCACTGCAATAAGCCAGGTGAGAAATGATGGCAGCTGTGGCAGAGTGGGAGCGGTTGAGGCTGCGAGTAGCGGTCAAATTCTTGATACATATGGATGGAAGATGGAGCCATCAGGATTTGTAGAAAGATTATCCAAGTTGTGGGGTCCAAGAAACTGGAGAAGTGGAGTCACCATCAACTGAGATGCGGGAGGCTGCAGGACATGTCACACTTGGGGGTCGGTGAGACAGCCACAGAGATGTGAAGGCAGTGGACATACAAGTTTGAGGTGCAAGGCAAAGGACGGGTGAGGCGCCAGCCATAGACACTGAGATTCAGGGAGGACCCAGAGAGTGGTGGCCGGGGAGCCAAGTCATCACCCAGTCATTAAAAACAATGTTTTCAAAAGAATATTTAATGCTGTGGGAAAATGCTTATGTAGGTTTAGGGTGGGGGTGGGGTGGGTGGAGGAAACAGCAGCATGTGAAACACAAGGCTAACAATCATTTTCTCTAATGTGGCTGGTTGAGGGTTATTTTTATTTTCTTGACAATTTTCTGTATTTCCTTACTTTTCAGCATTGCACATGGGGTAGAAATTCTTAGACAAGGATATTTGAAAATAAATATCGGAAGATGGCTTTTGCTGCTTCTGCTTATTTCTGCCACAAACCTGTGCCGACAAAGGGAATTCAGGTCCTTCCCTTCCCAAGTGGGTGCCATGGAAGAGGGGCCTCAGTCCCCTGGGGTGGGGGAGACTGGCTAGGTAAAATTGAGAGGCTGCTCTGATGCTGACCTGCCAGCCATGCTTTTCAGAACCAGGGTGTCAAAAATGCCACGTCCATCCCTGGGACAGACTGTGGGCCCCCACTCCTTGGCCTGGCATGGACTGGCAGATGGACAGACAGCAGCTTCATTAAAAAAGAAAAAAGTTTATTAGCATCTGTGCCACCAAGTGCAAATGAAGATTGGCTTCCTTCCCAGGTGCCCCAGGCTCCCCACCTGAGCCCCAGGGGAGCCACTCTGCCGTGGGTCCCTGCCTTGGGGCAGTGTCCTTGTTCATCTGACTGCAGTCCCATTGCTCCTGGTCCAGGGTTAAGCCCCACTTCGAGATGTCATGGGGATGGTCTCCCCTGAGTGATTGTCCCCTCCAGCATCCGAGAAGACACGCCCAGAGGCCGGGGCCACGTCCACCTGGATGACACCATGCACCTGGGAAAGCTGTGGGCTGTCCAAGCTGGCGATGAGCTGGCGGGGGCCTGGTCGCACAGGCACGAACGTCTGGCGCAGCGTTACTGTCTCGTTGCCCCCAATGTTCCTGTGGGCAGAGACAGGGCCTTGGGTGTGGAGTGACGGGGGTGGGGGGCACAGGAGTGGGAACTGACCTTAGGCACCCAGGAAGGAGGGAGCAGGAGGTGGGGTCATTCAGGCATTTGGGGGCTCAGCTGGAACCTCCATACCCAGGACCAGGACAAAGTCTGAACACTGGGCCGTCTATGTATATGGGGATCAGCGCCTGAGCTGGGAATCTCCCTGTCACCTGGAACTCCTCCTCCTCTGCTCCCACATCTGCCTGAACAATACTGTATTGCCAAATTCTTTTAGTTTTGCCCATGATGAAAGTTTAAGAAATTAGTTGTCTTCTACTACAATCACATTCCAAAGAAAAAAGAGCATTGGAGGCATTGGAAGGATGCTATCTCCGGAAAAAAAAAAGAGTCCTCCACAAGAATGGACATTTGGCAATTTTAAATTGACATACACCCTTACCTGCGCGCGCGCGCACACACACACACACACACACACACTGTCTTTATTGCCCTCCTTCTCAAGGCCCTCTGAAAATCTCTTCCCAGGCCATCCCTCTGGGAATCACGATTTCATTAGCCTCCTAACTGGTCTCCTTGCCAGCCATCTCACTTCCCAATCTATTCTCCTAACCACTCTGAGTTAAAGTCAATGCTTCCAGGGCTTGGCCTCCATGGTGCTTCTGGGACGAGATCTGGCTCCCTGAGCTGACAAGCAGGCCCTGCCCGCCGCTCGGTCTCATCACCCCCTCCCACTTCTCTTGTCGACCAGCCCCCCGAGCTCCTTCCCCTTCCCCAATCTCACATCCGTTCTCATGCTCTGCGATCTTTGCCTTGCTCTCAGCTCTCCCTACCCACTCAGGGTGCCTGGTAAAGGCCTCCAGGGCCGGGCTCACCCACCCCCTCAGTGAGGGCTCCCTGAGCATCTCCTGGCCTCAAGAAAACATAGCTCGCCCTTCTCTGAGCTCCTCCAGTAATCTGCATGTTGCACTTTATACACTGAACATGATTGCATTTACATTGCACCACTCAGGCTTTATCCCCTATTAGAATCTGTCCTTTTTGTCTCTGCTCAAACCCTCACCTCCAGCCCCTACTCAACCCAAGCCTGCCTTTGGAACCCTCCCTGGAGCCAGATCCTGGGCAGACACCGCATTCTTCCAAGGGAACGGGCCAATGTCCCTAACTCCAGGGATGAGCTCTCCTAGGAACACGGCACCTATCTCAGAGTCTCCTTTCAAAAGGTTTCCCTAAACCGCTCTGTACTCTTTCTACCACCTGTTGGCTGTGTGGTTTAGGACAAGTTACTTTACTTCTCTGAGCCTCACTTTCTGGTCTACAAAATGGCAGTGAATGTAAAATGAGGGGGTGGAATCAGGTGACCTTGAAGATGACTTCAAGGTCTGTGGAAAAGGTAAGAGCTTTTGCCCCAAAATATAATCTGCTATAATAGGAAGTCCATAAATTAAGATTATAACAACATATATGTTGTGTTCTGACTGATTATAAATTCGAGTTTTTAAATTGTGTACACTTTTCCATAGATACAATATCAAAGGTTTTAAAGCCTTAAAAAGTCTATTTAACCCATACTATAATTGAACTAGAATATTTTAGAACCTAACCTTTATTTATAATATTATTTCCAAGAGAATCTGCTTTCCATGTTCCAACTGGGAAAGCAGCTCTCTCCCTGCCATGGTCTTATTGTAGGTGAGGCCTTTGTCACACCCGTTTGTGACTTTAAGCTGAGTTTAAGGCCTTAACTGAACTCGGGTAACAAAACCAATTCTCTGCAGTGACATCATAATTTAGACATCCCAAAGAGTGTTGTCTTTCAGTTGTTCCCTTGTTTGAACTATGTGGCCAGTGTTTGAAACTTAAAAAAAAAAAAAAAAAATCCTCTTGGATTCCCACCTGCCCTCAATCACATACACATCCAGTCAGCTTGTTCCTCTCTCATCAAGGGCACCATTGCCCAGTTTCTTCACTTCCCTTTTTAATTAGCCTAAGCTCCAAATGGCTTCAGGCTGTTTCCCTAAAGTCAAATCCACCCCTCAAGAAGGGAGATTGGCCACTCTGAGGACATTCTAAAGAATATGATTCAGGCTCTAGAGGAGATTCCCAAGGAAGGCTTAGAACAGACTTCCAGCCTCCCAAAGCACCTCCCATTGCTTTGGTGGTGACAACGTTGTCTGGAGGAGTAAAGTCCTGGAATGTTTATTAAGTGGCCAGTCACTACGCTGGGGTGACACACCTTGTGGTATAATGGGGTTCCATACCACAGCCTTTGATGTGCAAACAAGAGGAAAGGAACACCCTTCTTGGAATTTAATATTACCAGAAGGGTAAACTGTACTGGAGGCTCTGGCCAAGGACCAGCAGAGGAGCCACAGAACGTCCAAGGAGGAGGACCTGCCTCGAGAAACCAACATCCAACCCTCAACCCTCTCATTTACTGACAGGAAGACAGTCAAAGGGGGAAGACTCGTGCAACCCACGGTGGAGAGAGGGGCCAGGTCTCTAAGGCTCAGCTCAGCAGTCCTTTCCTTATGCCCAAGTGAGGGTGAGAATCAAAGGCCGGGGACTCCCAGAACAAGGGGGTCCTAGAACAGGGGAACTCCCCTTCCATCATCTTGTGGACTAAGACCTACCTACCAGGGTCTCAAAGCTCCACTCTCTAAGCTTTCAGAGAACTTTGCAGAGTGGCAAGGGAAAGTGGCTCCCTTGTGATATGTCAAAGGATCACGATAGCCACCTTCTCAGCTTTGGCCTGATAGTAAAAGAGGCGGTTAACACCAGGCATAGCCTGCTGTGCTGTGTGAGTGTGTGTGTGTTGTGTGTGTGTGTGGGGGGGTGATGGATAGGGTGGGCAGGATCTGCTTCTCCCCACCCATCCTCTCCACACAGGCCAGAGCTTTTCTTCGGGCACAATCTGTCTGAAGAGGAAAACACCTACCCCTGACCTCAAAGCAGATCAAAAAAGTCAGCCTCTGACCTTCTCTACTTTTCCTCTGTACTTTTCTTGGGGCAGGGCATGGTAGCATGTGTGAGTCTATGTCAGAGATGACAGTCACAGGTCATCATCCCAGTATCACTGGCATTGCATGTGTCCTCATTGGACACAGAGCCTCTCGGGCCCAGTTTCAGGCCCAGGCAGGCTGAGGGTCTGAGGCACAGAGGCCTGGCCTCTGTAACTGCCCTTGGGCCCTGAGGGCCCATCTTATCTCTTCCAGACAGAAGCACCTCTTCAATTAGTCTTTCCTTGCCTGGGGTCCAGCTTCTTCACACCATGCCTTTCTCTGTCCAGAAGCATTCATCCTCTACTCAACTGACAACATAGTGATATGGCACAAACCAAGCAAAGAGCTCAAGAGTCTATGTGTGAGGCCTCCACAGTGAGGAGAGCAGAGCCTGCCCCTTTTGAGTTGTGAGACCCTGTGAGACCCTGGCCACCAGCTTCCCCATCTGTTTAATGCAGATGATGATCGTGATGTGACAAATAACAAGGGCGCACTCACCTGTGCCAAGCACTACTAAATGCTTTGCATGTATCACCTCCGAATTCTCACCACAACCCCAGGAGGCAGCTACTCTTGTTACCCCCACTTTACCGGTGAGAAAATGCAGCCTTAGAGAAGATAAGTTACTTGCCCAAGAGAACCTAGCAGTGAGTGATGGAGCTGGGAGTCAGACCCAAGTCTTTTTGGTTCCAAGGTTTTGCTATCAGTGATACAAAACTCTCCAATGCACTTTAAAGGGTATTTGTGATCTCCAAATGAGATAATGTTCCTGAAAGTGCCTTGTCGACTCTGGAGTGCTAAGCGAATGTTAGCTATGAGTTCCTATGCAAAGTCTGAGCTCCCTAATTAGATGGTGAGGTATGGCAGGGACATGGAGCATGGCATAAGACACAGCAGGTCTCCTTAAACTGACTGAACTGTCAGGAGGTCTTGCTGGTTGGCAAGCTCCTCTGTTGGGTCCAGACAGACAGACCTGTTCTGACCAGGAAAGGAAGCCAAGCTGGGACCCAGAGGAGCCAGGGAGGAAGGCAGGGGCAGCCACAGGGACAGAGGCCAGGCTCACCCTACGTTGAGGATCTTGGGTCTCTGTAACCCGGAGCCCTCGAGCCGGAAGACGACATTGGTGAGGGTGACTGGCAGGGGGTTCTTGAAGATGATCTGTACTTCACACTCTTGGCCAACCACTGCTTCTCCCAGTAACTGATAGAGAAAAAGACACCCGCGCCTGACATCAGAGACCCTGGCTGAATCCATGGGGCCCATCCCACACCAGAGAGAAAAAACTCCTTAGAATCAAGACTGTCCCCTGGGCCCTGCATTTCTGCCACCAAAAGGTTGGATCTGTTTCCCAAAAGTCAGAGAGAAAACTCCAATCCATTCCCCAAACCAGCCTACCATGGAATAAAAGATATGAGATCCCATTTTGTAGATGAGCAAGCCAGCCCGAGTTTCCTGGACTGAAACTGATTTTCCACAGCCAGACCACCCCTCACACCCCAGTGAGCTTCACGCACTGTGAGGGAGAGGTCCGGGGTGCGCAGACGGAAGGTGTGCTGCTTGGCCAGCACCTGCCCGTTCTCCTTGACATGGCCTGAGACATTAAGCAGCATGGCCCCCTGGTCCACGAGGTGGGGCTGGTATTCCGTGTAGGCCACGGGCATGGACACGCGCTCCGCTGGGGAGAAGATACGCGGCGTCACCAAGGCCTGCTTCCCCACACTGCTCCCGGTGGCTCCCTGGGCACAGCCATGGGGCACTCGGCCACCCAGGGGTCGGGGCCGGGGCAGGAGCACTTACAGGCCCGTGGTGCCAGTGCTACTTCCTTCTTGCTCTCCTTGAAGACGGGCCCGGTGATGCCAGTGTAGAAGGTGACTGAGAGGTAGAGGTGCAGCTTCACGGTGCGGTGGCTACTGCTGCGATTGGTCAGCACTACAGAGACTGTCAGGTCCTGCCCTGTCACTGCGTCCTGGGCCTCCACCTGCACTGCCACGTCCTCAGCCGAGTCCCGGGTGGCATACACATTGGGTTTGCTGCCATGGGCAGCTGCCGTCTCCACTGCCTTCCGCTCAGCCTCTGAGCCTGGGGGGTGAGGGTCAAGGTGAGATTGCAACTACCACCAGGGGGTGGGCGAAGTGCTCAGAAGGCATGCTTGGCCGGGATGGGCGGACAGTACCTTCAGGGTGCTTATAGAGGTGGGTGACGTCCTCCCGCATGTTGGAGCCAATGGCCTTCGTGATGATGAGGCTACCGATGGCCTTCTCCTCCACGTACACAATCTTGAAACTGCCGTCGCTCTGCCGCTGCCAGTATACCTTGTCGCTGTTCACCTGTTAGGGGGTCGGTGGGCTGGGTGTGAGCCAGGGATAAGCCAGCCAGAGGGTCTGGGGCTGGGCTTCCTGGGATCCCAGGGGCTGTGGGGCAGGGCTAGATCCCAAGGTTGGGGGCTTCCTGGCAAAGCCCTACTGGGAGTCTTTCCAAGTTAAGCCAGACAAGGCCAGAGAACAGGCAAGAAGCTGGTCTGGGAGGCTCCTTGCAGCGCATTTTGACATTAATAACAGTAATCCCTTATACTCATTCGCTGGCTTTATGACTTATAAAGCAGTTTCATGCCCATTATCTCTTTTGATCCTTAGTATACAAAGCAAGGCAGCCATGATTATCCCCTTTTTACAATTGAGGAAACGAAGACTCATAGAATGAGTGGCTTGACGAAAGTCACACAGCGCCAGCCAGCGGGGAAGGCAGGACCAGAGGACCATGACTGGGGCCAGCCACGAAGGCACCTGGAGCAGAGCCCTCACCTCAGCAAAAATGAAGGGCGTGTCGTACTTCATATAGACCAGGCCGTTCTTGATGGATTCCACAGAGCAGGGGCCACAGCAGAAGATGCCTGGGCAGTGAGGGCAGGACAGAGGTGAGAGAGCCACGGAGGCCCAGAGGGACCCTCAGATTCTGGGGAGAGGCCCACATAGGCCCCGGCCCCACTCACTCAGGCCTGGTGCCCACCGTCCGGTGGCCTATGGAGCAAGGCTGTCAGCCCTCACCCAAACACTGCCACCCAGTCCAACCCAGATGGGGAAAACAAAGAAGAGAGTAGATCTTTTTGGCTCTCAGTCAGCTTTCCTCAGCCCAGCTTGCTTTGCCAGGGTGGGCGCAGTGACAAATGGCAAATGTGTGGACAAGCCTGCCTTGATCACAGGTTCTCGGCACACTCCTGACTGGCCGAGGCTGCATGTCCACTGCCTGTGGATCTATGATCCCCAGAGGATAGGACCCCCATCCTTCATCCTGACCACCCAGAGCCCATGGGACAGCTATGAGACCACCACCACCACCCCAGGGAGAGCCCGCTGTGTCCCCTCTACTGGGAGGTGGGAGGCAGGGTCTGTCCTTATCATGCTCAGGAGGGCATCACAGAGGAGAAGGGCAGGGAGGAGGAGTGGCAGGAAAGGACACAGCACAGGAAGTGAGGACCTTCCACAGAAAAGAATCTTTGGCATCACCTATACTATGCCTTCCTTTAACGGGGGGGGGGGGGGGACTTGGAGGCTCAGTGAGGTGAAGTAGATGGCAGGATCTCACAGGACAGTTGGACACAGAGAGAATGAAAGGAGCTAACATTTACTGAGTAGCTACTATGCTCTGGGCACGCCGGTAGGCCCACTGATAGATGATTTCTCATTTCATCCTCCCAACCACCCCGGAAGGTACATCTTATCTCCAAATTACACAAGAACACCAAAACCCAAAGGGGCAAGGCACTTGCTTAAGAAGACATGCCTAACGCTTGAATGAATGAATGAAAGAAAAAAAAAAAAAAAAAAGAAGACATGCCTAAGAAGTGATCAAGCTGGAATCAAGCCTGGGTCTGGCTGGCCCCCAGGTCCCCTGCCTTCTGCCTACCCACCACTCCCAGAGTGGAGACCGGCACTCAGCCCTCCCAGTGTCTGAGCCAGGGTGCTCCAACATCAGGGGGTATGGCACACATGTAAATGTTTGAGAGGGAGGTCCTGGTTGGAAACCAGGGCAGGAATGTGGGCTAGACTAGGGTGAACTGACCCGG
The DNA here is from genome assembly GCA_026826555.1 of Tolypeutes matacus. Classification (NCBI taxonomy): domain Eukaryota; kingdom Metazoa; phylum Chordata; class Mammalia; order Cingulata; family Chlamyphoridae; genus Tolypeutes; species Tolypeutes matacus. The sequence goes on along the minus strand of JAKSZT010054561.1, from coordinate 5,958,782 downwards.
GGTGAAGAAGGGAGTGGTGGGCAGGGAGGCAGCAGGAGGGGCAGGCCTGGCTGCCTGGGGTTGGAGTGTTGAGGTGGGAGGGGGTGGGGGACATGTTTGAGAACAGAGTGTATACTCAGTTTCATTCTTGCAGAAACATGTCTATGTGAACTCAGAAAAGAGACTGGTAGGTTATATCAACAGTGATTGTGTCTTAGGGTTGGGTGATAAGGGGCATTTTATTCTTCAAGTCTGAGTCTCTGATTTTTCTATACCAGACCTATGACCCACAGTGAGCACTGGCACAGATAGGAGAGGAACTTGGTGAAAGCAAGAGTGAGTGTGGAAAAGGGAGGGAGCCAGGAACTGGATTTCTCTGTTGCTGACCTACTGCTCTGTGGACCAGAGATAGTCAATTTACCTCTCTGGACCACCGTTTTCCATATGTTTCATGCATCCCAGAGGGTCCCAAACCTGGCTGAGCTCCAGAATCACCAAGGGAACTTTCAAAAACATAGATTCCTAGAACCTATCCCTAGAAATTGTGATGTACCAGGTTTGGGGTGCGACCTAGAAATTTACTTTAAAAACAAAACAACAACAACAAAAAAAAACCCTGAGAGAGTGAGAACAGGGAACTTTTAAATTCCATGCTATTCATTTCCCTTCTTCCAAGCATGTATTACTTATAATAACTATTTGTTTCAATGTAAAAACACATATAAATAAATGGTCCTTCAATTAATGGTCTTCAGGATATAGAAGTGAAAAATAAAGTGAGAGGGAAGCGGCTGTGGCTCAATCAGTAGGGCTCCCGTTTACCATATGGGAGGCCCCGGGTTCGGTTCCCGGGGCCTCCTGGTGAAGGCAAGCCCGCCCGCACGGCGTGGTTAGCTGACCCAGCGAGCACAAGCAGCAAGGGGGGGATAAATGAATAAATAAAAATAAAATAAAATAAAGGCTATTAAAGCTTTAAAAAAAATAATAAAGTGAGAAGAATGGATTTATGGTGGGAGGGAAACCTTCTACTGAATATTCTTGAATCTTTTGAACTAAGTGTATTAACCATTATAAATATAATAAAACTTAGGAAAATATATAGTTATATAGAGAGGTTAAAATAAACTAATGGGCACATGGTGAGTCTGTTAATAAGCCAGCTTTAGGAACCATATGGGGTTAAAGAACTTGGCTCCAAGGCCTGGTTTAGCGCTGACACTCTGGAATTGTTACCCAGGTAGGGGAGATGGGGAGAGGCCCAGGTTGGGGTACAGGGGCCAGGAAGAGCCCTGGCTCACCACTGCTGGTCTCCTGGGGCGTGGCGTCCACAACCTGCCACCCATTGAAGCCTTTGGGTAAATCTGGCCTCTTCATCCAGCAGTCATTCCACACGTGAAAGTTCCTGAGATGGAGGCCGAGGAGCTGGGTCTGAGCATCCATCCCAGGCCTGCCCAGCCCACCCTACCCCTGTCCATCCCACCCCCCCCAGGCCTAGGCTGCCCTCCATCGGTCAGCATGGGCTGTCCAGGCCCAGCCTTACCACACGGAATCATGATTGAGGTGCTCGAGCGGCTTCATGTTCTCATCAAAGTAGATGTCCATGGTGAGGGACGTGTCTGTGTCATGTGCAGAGTTGAAGTTGGTGACAGTGCGGGTGGCCAGGCCCAGGCAGCGCAGCACTGCAGAGGAGCCAGGGTGTGGGGTTCAGAGCCCTGGGCTAGAGTAGGGGCTGGAGGCAGCTGAGGCATTGCGTCAGGAATACCAGGGGAAAAGCTGAGCTGAGCCTGGAGCCCCGGCGTCAGGGGTGGCCGGGGTGAGGAGGCCTTCCAGGCCTAGGAGCACGGAGCGTTAGGGGAAGCCAGGTCACCTGCCTGGCTCAGAGCCCGCCAGGTGCTTTCCCTCCTCTCCCCTGGGCCGTTCTCTGTCATTACTGCTAATTGATGATAATTAAGGCCAGCCTACCCACCCCCACATGTGCCCTGCACTGTGGTCACAGCTGGGGACTGGGAGAAGGCAGAGCCTGGCTTCCCTCCCTCCTCCTTGAAAGGCTGAGGCCACTTGCGTCCCGGCCCCTCCACTACCTGTGGTGGTCACGCCAGCAAAGACCCAGCACTGGCCAAAGGGGACAGAAGAACCGGTGCGTAGGTAGTTGAGTAGGATCTCCACGCTGCCAACCCATGCTGATGGGTTGGTGCCTCGGGAGTAATCTCCGGACCAGTTTCCGATCAGGACCCCATTGTCATCTAGGGAGTTCACCTGGCCAGGACAGGATGGATGGGGTGAGGTGGAGTTGGGGGGAGAGGCTGAGGACTCATCCTGTGGTCCCCAGCCCAGCCCCTGACCCTGCAACCACCCTTCACCCCCAAAAGCCTCAGGATCTAGACAGCACGCGGGGCCCCACCCACCTCTGCCCGGAACACTCCCACCTGCTTTGACACAGGAATGTGATTCCGGGTGTGCCAAGTTTTGGGTTTAGCCCTACATTCCACTGGAGCTAGGAGAGAAGCCAGGAAGGGTGGGGTAGGAGGCAGGCAAGGGACAGGGCTGGGGGTCCTGGAGGACTCCAGAAAGGCAGGAGCAGAGGGCAGAGGTCGCAGCAAACAGACACACAGTAGAGCTGAGAGACAGGAGGAGGCTCACCATAGCAGAGACGACCCGGGAGACAGTGACTGGGTCCCCGCGGCCTCCGTAAGGCATCCCCCGCCGGTCCAGGATGTACAGGCAGGCATCCAGCACCCCGTGGTCAAACTGAATAGGGAGAGGGCAGGGGTGGTTGCGGCCCAGCGCCTTCCCAAACCCTGCCTCTGGCTCTCACGCACAGGGTGTCCAGCCATCGCACCTGCCCGTAGTTCCAGGTCCGCTCGCCGATCTGTGCTTCGGTCCCATAGTATATTCTCCCAGACTCGTTAAGTACATACTCCTGCCGCCAATCCTCATGGTCCACGTACACGATGTCCTCTGGGACCCCAGAACACACATGTGACTCCCTCTGGCCCTCTGCTCGGGCCTGCCTGCCCCTGGGCCAGTTCTGTATCCACAGAGGGAGAGAGGGGAAGCCCCTGGCCTGGCAGGGATGCTCCCAGGAAGAAGGAGGGGGCACAACAGAGCCGCTGGGAGGAGATGGCTATAACCAGGGCCCCTCACCAGGACAGGTGAGGCTGTGCAAGCGTGGGCTGGCCAGCTTTCTACCCTGGACCTAGGTCCCTTCACCCGGACAAGGGGAGGCTAGTTTCTCTTAGGGCCAGGTCCCCAACCCCAGGCCCCCAGCCTAATAAGGGAAAGTATGCCTTGACTTGTCCTTCCCTCCTGCCCACCTCCTGCTCCTGACTCCAGCAGGCTCACCTGGGCACCAAGGGTTGAAGAGGATGTAGATCTCGTTGTGGGAGTCAAATGGCAACTGGAACTCGCCAGCCTCTGATTGTGTGCGGACCGTGAACTGGAACTTGCCAATGATGGAGTTGGGGGGGATGTGGACCTTCAGGTTCAGATTCCGCCCCTCGGCCTTGGTCACCTGGGCCTTCCAGCCCCCACTTCCCCCCTTGCCCACTGGGATGATCACGCGGGTGCCCTTGCCCACTTCGGGGTTATTGCCTGGAACAGGGGAAGTGGACAAGTAGCTGGTGAAGCCTCCCTTAGGAGAAGGTACAGAACCTTGGACTTCTCCCAGCCCCTCCCAGCATGTGTATGAGCCAGCGGGTGTGTATCCTGAGTTGGGCCATCACCTTAGTCTGTGGCAGCTCTGTCCCCACCCGATACGCATCCACGTGTTAGGGCAGAGGCCCTGTTCAACATCCCAAACCTGTTCCCTTGATGCTGAGTTTAGAGATGGAGCAGGAAGTCACCAGGGACACTGCCACCCTTCCACCAGCCTGACTGTCCCAGTGCCAGGGCTGGAGGAGCAGAGCTGCTCTGGCTGGGTCCAGATACTGTTTGCCCCCCACCCCCCACCCCTGCCACCCCGCATGAAAGGACAGTTCAGATCCTGAAGGCCAATCCCAGCTGCCCCTGAAGCTGTAGCTTCCAGAGCCCAGGGCCATGCTGGTGGAGGTGGTGGGGTTACCTGGGAAATTAGAGGCTGGGGTGGGCAAGGTTAAGCCCTAATCAAAGGGTATGAGGAGTCATCTGCCTCCGGCAGCTGCATAATCACCAGCCTGGGCAGTCAACGGCCACCAAGCAATGCGGTGAGGGAGGTACCTGCCCTGCACCAGGGGACAGAGCTACAGAGAAAGAGAGAGACAGAGAGAGCCAGCCACATCCTGGGGAAAGAGAGCAGACCTGGAAAGAGACACACACAGAGGCAGCAGTGCTGGAGAAGACCCCAAGGCAGGCATCTGAAGAGGAAATTCTTTGAGATAGATGCCCCTGAAGGCTTGAGGAGGGACAGCTTACACTCCACTCCCTGAGATACACACCCAGGAACACACTTGCACACTTGCACCTGCCTTATTTGGCAGAGGTGAGGAGTAGGGCGGAGAGGAGCCAAAAGACGCCTCTCTGACCAGGGTGGCACCCTGCTAGCCACCCCCACAGAATCTGGGACCTTCACCCTTCCCTGGCCCCTGACCCACTCCAGGCCCCACTGACCAATGATCAGCTCAAGGGTGACATTATCGGAGGACGAATAGGACCGGGACAGGAAGAGGACCAGGCAGAAAGGCTGCCCACGGCGCAGGATCAGCTTGTCATACTCGAACTCGTCCGTGTGGTGCTCTCGGCGATTCTGGTCCGAACGTGAACTCAGCAAATCCACGCCGTTCACCACCAGCATGCCCTCTGCAAGGCCACAGCTCTGGTTAAGGAAGCCCCCCACTTGGAACCCAGGCCCCCATCTTTAGCTTCCCAGCTCCCTGGATTTGCCAGGCTCCCTGGAGCCCAGGCCCCCATCTTTACTCTCAGCTAAGATGGACCAGCCCGGCCTCACCTCGGATGGTGCCGTCTCCAGCTGCATTGACGCCGCTGCCCCGAGAGACAGGCCGGTGGGAGTCTGACCCCCGGGAGTCAGGTCTTCCACCCCGAGAGCCAGCACCTCGGTCACGGTGGGGCTCCTCATCATCCGCCCCACTTCGGCGTGAGCAGCAGCTACAGCAGCGAGCCCAGAAGGAAGGGCCAGAGCGGCGAGAACGTCTATCTGGCTCTGGCTCTGGAGAGGGTGTGGCAGGGGGCTGCCAGGGGCTCCCGCCCCAGCGGCCTATGTCCGATCGAGGACCGTCCATCGTGGCGCCTGAGTAGAAGAGGCAGGGGAGGCTCTGCTGACACACTCAGAGAGCAAACCACACTAGAGACCTTCTTTAGCCAGGACGATGCCCCCCCCCCGCCCACCCAGACACCCCTCATCCAGAGAGCCAATTCAGTCCCAGATGAAGAGGATCTTATCTAGACTCGGAGATTTCCCCAGACCCATTCAGAGGCCCCCTCCGCAAAGTTCCATTCAGATTCACCCAGAGAAACCTCTCACACTGCAGAGAAAAGCCTCCTGCCCCCTCACAGACACCCACAGACCACATCCCCAAACCAGACATCCAGTGGAGGATTCATCCCAGAAAATGCTCATAGTTCCCTACTGGGCGCTTGTCACAGCCTCCAGATGCAGCCGCACAGAGCCAGGCGCCCCAGCTCCCGGGCTTGCTCCCTCCACCACCAGCTGACCGCTTTTAGGGGGTCCCAACCGGCCCTTTTTTCTAGTGGCCCACGACGCCTCCAGGACCGCCTATTTCTTAGGAGAGATCCCTCCTCCCGCGAGGCTCCCCGCCACACAGGCTGGTGGCAGGGGGTCCTTGGCCTTGTCCATGTCGGGTCAAAGCCTGGCGCGGCGCTGCCGGGAGGGCGGGCACAGCAGGTGCCGGAGCCCGCGCTCCGTCCCAGGACGCGGAGTCGCGGCCTCGGTGGGGTCCCGCCGGGGCTGACAGGCTCGGGCTGGTCTGCGCCCCACCTTGCCGGGGCCGGACCTCGGCGTGCGCAGCCCAGACGGCGGCGGCCGCCGGGGCTCAGCAGCTCACCTGGCGGCGGTTTGGGCGACGGCGGCGCTGAGCCCCGGGGCCGGCGGGGGTGGAACAACTCCGGACCGATGGGACGGGCTGGACGGGCTGGACGCCGTCGTGCGAGAGGAAGGTGGAGAGCGGGCAGGGTAAGTGGTTTATGAGGGGGGGTGGGCGGGGCCGGGCTGCTGGGAAGGGGAAGCCTCCGCGGCGTGGTTGCTCCATCCCACCTTCCTCCCCGCCTCGCTCCCCACCCAGGTCCCTTGGGGCTGTGCCTGGAGATGGGGCGGGGAGATAGGAACGGGTCCAGCCCCTTTCCACTTTCGAGGAATCAAAATGATGCAGGGGTGAGTCCTGGGTTAGGGAGGGGAGGGGTCTGTCCGGGCTGAGGCTGGGGGGAAATTGGAAGGCTTTGGTGGGACCTCCTTGCCTCAGATACCCCATAGCAGGCTGATTCCTGTTAGAATGGGCTTGTGGGGAGCCAGGGGAGAAGCCCTGAACACATTGGGGCAGGGAGCCCCCTTCCACTCCCCCTAACCCCTGTCCAATTTCCAACACAGCCTGCCTCTGCTTTCACACACCGCAGCTACTGAGCCACCCTGCAGCCACGCCAGGCTCAGCCCAGTGAAACTGGCCCATGGGGCTGGTCCTGGGACTCATCCTGCCCAGGGAGGTCCCGGGATCCCAGGCTGCAGAGGGTGACATCAGCAGCTGGGCCCTCAGACTGGCTCCACCAGCTGGCCCCTGACCTGCCGGCTCTACCAGATGCTCTGACCCCACCCATCTGTTCCACCTTCTTCCTCCTGCTCCACAGCCCCTAGCATGGGTGGGCTGCCCCCTCCCCCGGCTGCCTGGGTCCACAAGTTTGGGGTTAGGGAGGTCTGAGAAGGAACAATCTTGTTTTCTTTCCCCATTGTGGGAGTATGGGAGATGCTTAGGCCTTTGTTCACAGGCTGGGGTGGAAACAGGTGTGTCCCCTGCCCCCCCCCAGCCCCCAAGCTGTAGAGTATCCCCTTCCCTCACTGAGAGGTATCTGCTCAGCTGGAGTTGCAGTTGCAGAGTCCCCCTCTTCTTCATCTTGGAATTCTTCCTGGAAATCCTGACCAACCCGCTCCAGACACCTGTCCTGTATGCATCCCAACCCCACCCCTGACACTGGGAGAACCTCCAAGAGAATCCTGAGACAGAGAAGAAGCCAGGCACCTTTAGGGCAGCTCTGCTGAGAGCTCTGCAGGGAGGCTGGGGGGGCCTGTTCTTGGGCCCATTAGCCTGGGGCCTTTTCCCTTCATCCTGCTGGTAACCTAAATATGCCACCAGCCACTAAACAAAAGACAGTGAAAACAGGGTTTGCAAGAGACAAGGAAGCAGTCTCAAGGAGAGGCTGAATTGGGTGATGCATCAAGGCAGGGAGGTGCCTTGGGGTGTGGGGACAGAGAGGCTCCAGCACCTGGCAAGGAGCCCTCTATACACACGCTAACCTTTTCCTGTCTAGCTCCAAGCCCTAGAACCTGGCAGAGGTCTGCCCCTACCCCCAGTGCCCTTAGAGGACACACCAGTGGAAATCAAAATTCCAGGCAAATGTAAGGCAGGTCAGCCAAAGCGCTTCTTGGAGGAGCTAGGTGTTTGTGCATAGCTAGGGAAACGGCAGGGTCCTGAGTGATCAGATGTGTGTGAGCAGATTTCCAAAGAACCAGGAAGATACCTTTATCACACACTCTCTCCCCATTGTTTCACTTAGTCTTTCTCTTTCCCCACCAGGTCTGGCTCAGTGACATGACCCCTGCTTTTCCCCCTTGCCTCCCTCTCGTGATTCTTGGGCTCTCAAGGTCAGGACTTGGAGTGTGTTTGGGGAGGGGGTGCACAAGAGCAGGAACTGAGGCCAGCCTTCTGGCCCAGCCTTCCACAGCGATAAAGAATCCCTAGACCAAGTTGTAGAGATGACTTTGGCCCCAGCACTTTAGTTTGGCCACCTTGGGCAAGTCTTAACCATGGTTTCCTCATCATTACAATGGGCCTAATTATCTTCTCTCTCCTGAGAGCTTGTGAAAAGCAAATGAGATCAAGTACTTTCAAGGGTTCTTCAGCTGCAAAACGCTGTTCATGGCAACTGACATGTCCTAAGACGGAGGCGCAAGGGAGCCCTCCTGGCTCTCGCCTCCTGGGAACACCTGAGCCTTCTCAGCAGTGGTGAAATGAGACTCAAAGCCTGAAAGCCAGGGCCACGGGGGCACTTGGAAGGGGCAGGGGTCATGGGAGAGACTTTCATGATCCAGTTGGAGAGCCTTACAGCTGCTTTCTAGCCCTACCCCAAACCCCAACCCCAAACTGGAACCCAAGCCCTATCCAAATTCCAGCCTGGAACCCAGACCCAGGCCTAGTCCAAACTGACTGGTGAACTCAAATCCAGCCCCAGCCAGGCCTGAACTTCTCAAACACAGAGGCTTTGGTTCTCCATGATAGCGGACAGAAAAACAGAGGGCTTTAAATGAGAGCAGAGAAGGTTAGCAGAGTCTAAGACTCTTTCACTTTCTTTTCCCAGGACACGTGGCAATAGTTGCAGTGGTGGTGGCGGCAGTGGCAACAGCAGTTTGGTGGCCTGAGTGGGCCTTGTCATTCTTTATTCACCTCAATAAGTTAAAAGGGCAAAAGTGGGGGCAGGGCCTCCTAGGTGAGGATGCTGCTCACTGAAGGCAGCAGTTCGGCCAGGTGTTCCGAGATGCCCGCTGTTTGGCACAGGGGGTTGCCCTGCAGGTTGAGGGAGACCAGCCTGGGGCAGGAGGCAAGTGGCTGGAGTGCTGTGGGCTGTTGGAGGCCTTGGGCAGGAGAGTCAAGGAAAGCTTGGCAGGTTCCCTCAGGTCCATTGGTTCCTGTGTGCCCATCCCTGTGTTCCCTCCAGAGCAGGGAGCCCGCTGCCTGGAAGCCTGTGTGGTGGGCACCTGGCATGCTTCCCCAGAAGAGCTCCAGGCAGGAGCCAGGCAGGGAGCACACAAAGCAGGCTGGGTGTGGTACAAGAAGGAGAGGTGGAGACCAGGCAAAGTGGGAGGTAGCCCACTCTAAAAAGGCACCCACTATTGAGCTGCAGCCAGGCTGCCACATGGAAATGCAGGCCAAAGGTGGCTTTAACTTCCAATTTTTAACAGAGGACTTCAGAGATATAAATTTTAAAAAATATGAAACTTCCTGATTTTTAAAATACTGCGTGGTCCCCAAGAACATCTGCAGGCTGCCCATCTGTGAACTGTGGCGTGATGTCACTGGCACCCTGCAAAAACCCACCCGTGCACGTCAGTGATAGGCCCCTGGCTGTCATCTATCCTCACCACCTGAGCCCCCCACCCCTCTCAGGGTGGCATCCGCTCTACTTGCTGTCTGCCCCTCCCCAGTGGGGCACCGCCCCCTACCGCGGTCTGAGAGGCACCTAGAAGGAAGGATACGGTTGTTGCACAGTAGAAGCTCCTGCAGCCGGGGCAGGTTAGTGACGCCATCCAGGGACTCTATGGCGTTATCACTGGCCTGCAGCACCTGGGGGGGGCAGGGAGGCATGGGGCAGAGCAGGCAGTCGTCAGCCTGGGACTGGTACAAGCAGCTGAGGGGCCCAGGCATGGAAAAGCTCGTGGGGTCAGGCGGGCAAATGGAGAGGGGTCAAGGCAAGCGGTCATCCACTGGGGCTGGAGGTCCTGGACATCCGTTTGTAGGGAAGGGGAAAGGACCAGCCAGGACAGTCCTGGAGGAGTGAATGCTTTACCTCCAGGCAGCGCAGGGCAGCCAGGGCAGGGGGCAGGGCTTGGAGATGGTTGTGTGACAGGTCAAGATGTGTGACCAAGAGCAGCTGTTCCAGATGGCAGAGCACCGTCAGATCCTGAGGGGAGGGTGTGATGAGATACCCATCGAGACCTGGGGGAGGTCCTCAGCCATCGCTTATTTGGTACTTGCTCTCTGTGCCCTGCACAGGCCCTTGGGGATCGCTGGTCTTACAGACCCCAGCTGAGGATAGGACGGAAGCAGGTGGGAAGCTCATGTAACCCACAGCAGCATGTGCTGGGTGTCAAGGACATGGGACAGACAGTGAGTGCCTGGGGTGGGAGAGGACAGCAGCCCGGAGTTGGGGCAGATTCAAAGGATGTGGAGGGTGCAGGGGTAACCAAAACCTAGTGAGTCTGGGGATCGGTTTGTCAGGAGCAGAGGTGGGTGGCAGAGATGTGAGAAAGCCGATGTGTCAGGAAGACTGATAGGGAAGGACTAGAAACAGTGGAAAAATGGACTCTGGAAAGCATCTCTGAAATCTCTGGAAACTATCCGGGCTTTAAGTGTTGGGGCCTGCTTCAGGGTAAAAAGCCTGGGGATAGTGGGTGAGAAGTTGCTCTGAAGGAAGAATGAATCTGTGACCGGCCGGTAGAAGGGCCAGCAAGAGAAGGCCCTGGGGACTCAAGATTTGAAAGTGGCTGACGAGGCACGAGCGGCAGCTGATACCTTGTGAGCCAGGTGCAGCACGCGCACCTCAGCATACTCCATCTTGAGCATGTTGTTCTCCAGCAAGAACTTGCTGCGCAGGTCGTCCAGGTATGCTGCTCGCATCGGGTCCACGGCCTGGCAGGGAGGGGGCAGACGGGGTCTGCATGTCAGCTGCCTTCCCCCCTGCCTACTGGACCGTCCCCTTCCCTGATCCCCCACAGGCCCAACTCACCCTGAGGGTCTGGAAGTACTGCAGCATCTCCTTCTCATACAGTAGGGGATCCAGTGCCCGCATCAGCAGGATGATGGTAAGCAGGCACCCTGGGGAGAGGACAAGGAGAGGAGGCTCTCTCCTAGAGCCTCCTCTGCTTCCCAACCTCTTGAGACCCTTCCTCCTCTCCCTAAGGGGCCACCCTGGGAGGGGGCCTCCTTGGAGGGGTCTGGAGAGTAGGCTTGCAGGGAGTGGGGCCTCACATTTGTTTTCAGGCTCCAGCTCCTGCAGCTCCTTACAAGATTTGAGCTCAGACTGCAGCACCGTGGACTTCTCTGCTGACAGCTCATACCTGAGGGCAGGCAGGGTGAGGAGGGGGTGATGCCTGGAGCTTTGGGACATTGGCAGCCCTCAGGATGCAGGCTGAGACCATCTCCCCAAGCCCCAAGCCTCCTGCCCCAGGTGCCTGAGGCCCAGAGTCTAGAGCCCTTCTCCTTGTCTGTGTGTCTGCCTTCACCTGAATAGCTGCTCATCTGTGGCTGAGTCTCGGCACCAGCCCTCATGGTGGCCTGAAGGAAAGAACAGGCGGCAGGAGGGGACCCCCATAAGAGGAGGAGAGAGACGAGGGTCTGCTGTAAGAGGTGGAAGCTGCAGGTTGCATCACCTTTTAAAAGCACACATTCCTTCTGGGCATTGCCTGCCATCCAAATGACACGAAACATATGTTGAGGCAACTGGTCGTTGAGGGAGGCAGTGGGAAGGTCACAGAGCTGGGAGCACTGGGTCAAGGAAATGCTCTGGCCTGACCACGTTTCTGGTCATCCTGCCTGAACCCCACCCTAGCCCCCAACTTCTGCCCCATCACGCCTCGGATACCCAGACATGGCTGGGCTGGTTCCTGCCATCTGGGGTCCTCCATTCCACAGCCAGGGGTGACTCATCAACCATGAGCAGCAAGGTCTCCATCCTGGAGCCCACCTGGTAGGGGACAAAGGTAGAGCCGTCGGCCCCAACAGTGCCAGGCCCACCATCCTGATGCTCCCCAGCACAAGCTGCAGGACTCACCAGGAGGGGCCGAGAGAAGGAGACAGTCAGACATGCCTCGTCCCGGCTCACGTGCAGACAGTGCAGGGCGTCCTGGGGGTCGGCTGAGGGGAGACACAGCCTAAGGTCTCCTCAAATCCTCTTCCATTCCTTCCAAGCCCCCACACACCCAGCCTCTTGCCCTATTGCTCACCTCGACCCAGAAGCCAGCGGTGATAGAACCAGGCACTCTGGTCATTAGGGTCGGTGAAGAAGGCATTCTGTACCAGCTCCAGCTCTGCAGGGGCCAAGAAGGCATGGGAGCTGTGGTCAGGACCTAGCAGGCTCCTGGTCGTGCCAACGCCCCCACCCTGCATGCCTCTTAGAGTACTTCAGCCCTTGGTCACACTTAGATGCTAGCCTTGCACAGGGGCTGCATTTATCAGTTTTATCTTTCCCATCTGACACTTTAGGCTGAGTCTTATGAACCCCTGGAGCCAAGCTCGAGGTAGGCACCAATGAATCCGACTGTCAGGTTTGGGAACAGGGCCAGACATCAGGGTGGGAAGGGACTGCAGAACTGCTGATGGTCCTCCCCTGCACCAACCCTGCTTACCTTTGAGCAGCACATCCTCGGGGAGGCGCCCCTGTGGTCCAGAGTCTGGCTGGGGGTGCAGCTGAGGCAAGAGGCAGGAGCGATAGTGCCAGGAGGAGTAGTTGGAGAAGTTTCGGGTAATGAGGCTGTCGGTGAAGGCCAGCTCCTCTGCAGGGGGCACAGATGCCTGTGCAGTCACAAACCGCCGGTAGTCCCAGCAATGAACTTGGGGTGGAAGGGCGAAGGAAGCACACCTCAGAAGCAGGGCAAGAGGAGAAGCTAGGCTGGCACCCCCAGGGTTCCCTTGGAGGCCCCCGGAAACACCTTTACATACACCATGGAGGATGCATTTAGCTCTGCCATCTTTTTTGCCATCAGCTCAGTGGGCCCATCCTGGACATCCCTCCCCACTCTGGACCTTACTGATGTCTCAGTACCAGGATGTGTGTGGTAGGTGAGGAGGACAGAACCTGCAGGCACGTACAGTTCCGCTCATCAACCTCAAGGAAGCGGGCACACAGCTCCAGCTCCCGTGCCCAGTTGGGATCAGGCAGGCGGCCCAGCAGCCAGCAGCGGTGGTGCCAGGTGCCATAAGACTTGGGGTTCACCCGCAGGCAGCTCTCCAGGAAGCCCAACTCGGCCTTCACCAGAGCTGTAAACTCCTCAGGGGACCTGCATCCAGTGTAGAGAGGGTTGGGGGGGTCAGAGCCCTCCAACACAACAAACTCAGCTCACTCCCGAATGTCTGCGCCCACCCCAACACTGCTCTCTGCCTATGCCCCTATGCCCTGTTTCTCCTCCATCCCTGGACCCAGGCAGGGCAGGGGCAGGGCCAGAGCTATGAAGGAAGGTCTTCCTGGGGCCCTGAACCCCCACGCACTTCTGAGCCTCCAGCTGCTGGAGCACCTCCCGTCGGCAGTTCCAGAGGGTGGCAAAGTCAGGGTTGGCTCCCAGAATTTGGCTCGTCAGTTCCAGCACTGACTCATCCAGTTCACCAGCCTGGCGCTGAGAAGGCAGGCAGCAGGGTCAGATGTCAAATCATTCTCCCACCACAGGACAAAACAACATAAACAGAACTATCAAATACATTGTGAGTCCCACACTATATGACAGGTATGATGCAAAGTGCTCTGCGTGCATTCTACAATTTAATCTTCACAACAACCTTCTGCAGTAAGAGCAATTAGCCCCATTTTACAGATGAGCAAACTGAGGCCCAGAGATTCAGTAACTTGCCCAAGGTCACACAGCTAGCTAGTGAGAAATCCAGGATTTGGATCCAGGCATTCACTCCAGAGCCCAGATTTTGGCCTCTGTGCTTTGCTAAGAAAGCCATCTACGGAGGGGGGATGAGGGGTTAGGTCTGAGGGTCCCACCTTCTGGAAGACGGCCTGGGTGGCTGACAGGTATAGCTTCAGCTTATGCTCCCGCTCTAGCCTTTTGGCCTCGGCCTGCTCTTCTGACGTCTTCACCTTCAGGCGCCCGTGCTAAGGGGATGGGCAGATTGTAAGGGTGCTGGCTGCCCTTGCAGGGGCACACCTGGGAGCCCCAGGTTCGTACGTGATGACCGAGGCAAGGCCAGGCGGGGCTAGGGCGTGGGCATGCGGAGGTCAGGGACTGGGCTCAGGATTCTCACCATGGTGCTGGCTCAGGGTTCAGGACCGGGGAGGCACCAGTGGAAGCCTGGGGAGAGGGGGTGTCAATCACCCGCCCCTACTAGCTCCGCCTCCAGCTGTCCCCCGGAAGCTGCACGTGTGCCTGGGCGGAGACCCGCGCCCGTAAAGGGGTTCTGGGACCGGCATAGCTCGTACACGAGAAGGCGCCCACCCAACTCTAATTGCTACCCGTGTGGCCCCACCTATAGTCTGAATCGCCGGGGCCGGAGCCCAAGCCGGGACACTTGGGCGATGGGGACCACTCGGCTCCCGAGAGCCTGCAGCTACCCGCCCGCCCCACCGCTCCCAGGCACCCCCGCCTCCCGCGGGCCGACCCACCTGCGCTGGAGGGAAGCGTACGGAACACGGAACTGCAGCGCCCGTCACAGAGCCCCGACGCAGGCTAGAGCGGCGCCCCGCTACGGTCATTTGAGGCGCAGCGCCCTCTCCAGCCCTGGGGAGACGTCCGCGGCGGAGGCTCTGGGCTCAGTGGGCGCATGCGTAGGGGTGTTGTGTGCGCTGTCCATAAACGCCGAGTCCTTGACCCGCTGGTGTGTGAGACTGCGCACGCGCGACTGTGGGGTGTGTGTGTGTGTGTGTGTGTGTGTGTGTGTGTGTGTGAGAGAGAGAGAGAGAGAGAGAGTGTGTGTGTGTGTGTGTGTGCCGGCGGCGGGCTGCAATGCCAATCTAGATGAAGAAGCTTCTCTAACAGCCGGAGAAACATGTCACCAGCACTCCATTGACCTCAGTGTGGCCTTACTGGCCACTTCCTGTTTGCAAAATCTAGCATAGAGTTTCCTGTCCTTAACTTCCTACATCTCTGCACACTTGTGGCTGACTGACTTCCTTCTACTTGACACCTCTATGCTGGCTTTTCCTCTTACATCTTTGCCTATCTCTTGTCAACTGTTCACCTCTTCCTATAAGTGTTGGTCATCTCCAGAGCCCTTTCCTCATCTCCTTCTCACTTTACACAATGTTCCTGGTAGAACATTAACAAATCCAAGCCACACAATAGCTTGGAGCTCCCCAGAGATCTGTCCTTGGCCCACAGAACTTCTGGCCCCACACTTTCTCTGGGTGACTTCATCCGCACTCATGGTGTTAATTACTACCTGTAAGCTGATGAAGCCTGCATTTATATCTCCAACCCAGATATCTTGCAAGCTTGAAATATATATGTATGTACATACATATTCAAAAGCCAATTGGTTATCACCTGGGTGTCCCAGATTCACCTGAAACTTCAAAGGTCAAATGGGCATAGATCCCCTCTCCTCTGTGCTGTCTAAACTTTGGCCTTTTATGTTTTCTCTTGTAGTGAATGGTACTACTCCCTCCCCTCAATTCCTTAATATCTCTTACACAACCTCTCCGTTCCTTTGGCCTCTAAGAATTCAAGCTCCTCATTTCTTCTCTGGTTATTGAAACGCTTCTCATTGGTCCCCCATCTGTGCCCTGTCCTCTCTATGATCAGTGCAACCTTTGTAATGCTGCTGGATCAATCTTTCTAAAATACAAAATTTGATCACATCACATCTCTGCCTGAAAGCCTCTGTGGCTCCTGACAGCTTTTCAGGAGAGAGTTTGAGTCTCCCTAGCACATCAGGCCCTTTGTCAATTGGGTCTTGTCCACCCTTTGGCCTCATATACTGCCTGTCCCTTTAAAAAACCCTTCATCCCAGTCTGAAAGAACTACTTGCAGTTTCCCAAATATGTCAACCCGTTCCCTTTTTAAAAATTTACTTTTAATCAATTTTATTGATACATATTAATAAAGCATATAATCCATCCAAGGTGTACAATCAAAGGTATTTGGTATTAACCTGTTCCCTTTTCTTGACTTTTCATTCTCCACACCCCTCTTTTGCCAGGATAACTCCTGTTCATCTTTTTTTTTTTTTTTTTTTTTTTTTAAATCTTTTGAGGTACCTGGCCAGGGATTGAACCTGGAACCTTATATGTGGGAAGCGGACACTCAACTGCGTGAGCCACATCCACTTCCCTCCGGTTCATCTTTAAGATTTCACTCAAGTGTCATCTCCAGGAACTTCCCCAAAATGTCCCAGTCTGATCTGATTGCCTTTCATCTGTGCTGCCAAAGATAGCACTTATTTCCCTGTACCTTCTATAAGCCTGGGTTTGTGTGCTGGCATCTCTTATTAGAATGAAAGTTTCTGGAGGAGAGGAACCACAGTTTTTTGGTCTTGCCTCGGCAATACCTCACCCTTGTTCTTGGTAGTTATTCAGTAGTTATTTGAATGAATGAACAAACACCACATAGTGAAGATTGGCTTGGCTGTTGTGTTCAGGGATGGGAAAGATCCACCTAGCCTTGACTAGCTCAGGGAGACTTCCTGGTGGAGCTTTCGTGGAATTCATGCTGGTCAGGATGTGTGTGTGTGTGTGTGTGTGTGTGTGTGTGTGTGTGTGTGTGATGTCTGTGAGAAGTATGTACCCACATGATCTGTATATCCTTGTAACTTACAGCTGGGTAAGAAAGTATGGCTTTTTTTTTTTTTTCCCTTAAGGAGGTACCTGGGATTAAATCCAGGACCTTGTGCATGGGAAGCAGGCACTCAACCACTGAGCTACATCCCAATGAGAGTTGTGTTGTTGTTGTTGTTTTTCCCATTAGTTTGCTTTGTGTTTAGGAGGTACCAGGAGCTCAATCCCAGGACTTTGTATATGGGAAGCAGGTGCTCAACCACTTGAACCACATCTACTCCCCAAAAGTATGGCTTTTATTTTTTATTTTTTAAAAAGATTTTATTTATCTATTCATTTATCCCCCCCTTGCTGCTTGTGCTCGCTGGGTCAGCCAACCACGCCGTGCGGGCGGGCTCGCCTTCACCAGGAGGCCTCAGGAACCGAACCCAGGGCCTCCCATATGGTAAACGGGAGCCCTACTGATTGAGCCACAGCCGCTTCCCCAAAGTATGGCTTTTAAATACTTGTATTCCCTTCACACCTCTTGAGCTTGTGGAAAAGTATGTGACATGTCCATCGTGTACTATGTCTTTTCCTAGGCCCTGTAACAAGTTACAGAGGAAAAGAGACACTCTTCCTGGCCTTGTGTACTTGCAGTCCCATTAAGTAAGAGTTGCACCATTCATTGGTTATCATCTTTATGCTGGGCCCTGTGATGAGGACTTTGCATATACAAGGTGTGAGCACACACAGGATCACACGTGGGAGGCAGTAAGCAGAGTGGTGAAGAACATGGACTCTGGAACGAGGCTGCCACCGTGTAAATACTGGCTTTGCCACTTACTAGCTGTGTGACCTGGGGCAAGTTACTCAACCTCTGTGTGCCTCAGTTCTTCAACATTAATATAGGAAAAGTAATATTACCTACCTGGTAGGGTTGAAGAGAAAAGTGCTTAGAATAGTGCCCACCACTGAGTGAGGGCTCAGTAAATAGTGATAGTAATAATAATGATGATGATGATGATGATGATGATGATTTCTAGTCTTTATGACATACTTGCAAGGAAACTGAGGCTCAGAAAGATTAACTTGCTACGGGCCACCCATGTAGTAGGTGGCCAAATGGGACCTTGGCTGCATGGTTCAGCTCTCCCACCTCACTTCCTGAGTTTTGTTGTTGTTACCACCAGCTCTTGCTCCCTGCTCTATATTTACCCACATCTACAACCAAATACCTGGGAATCAGATGCCTACAGGTGCAGATTCACCAGTTACAGTCTTACATCATAGTTACTAAGAGAGAAAGAAAGGGGGTGGATGAAGGCTCAGATAGGCATGAAATATTGTTGAATGATTAGCAATCTTGAAACTGGGAAGTTTGAGTCAAGTAGGCTTAAGAGAGGAAGTGAGTCTCATGGAAAAATCTGCCTCTGAGAGGGTAGGGCCTGGGTTTGGGGAAGAGGGGGCAGGAAGGGTGTGTCAGGCATGTAATATGACATAAAGATGTGGGAGATAAAGCCAAACAGACTAATCTGCCTGGCAGAGAGAAGCTAAGCAAGGTGTCTTTGGAGATAAGAGCAGTGGAACTGGTAACAAGCCTCTTACTTAAAGGCGAAAGGAGCTGGCAGGAGTTCTCTTTGGCCTCTTGTGTGCGATAAGTGGGAGCAATGCAAATGTTGAAGGCCAAGATCTGAATGATGTTTGAGGAAGGGATTTTACTGCTTTCTGTGTAGGGAAAGGAACAAGTAATTACTGAGTATCGACTAAGCCTCAGATGTCTCATTTAATAGGCTCATCAACTGTGTGAAGTAGGTATTATCCATAGTTCAGTGAGGAAACAATGCATCCAATGGGTTCATAGAGGTTAAGTAGCTTCCCAAGGTCACACTTCCCATGATAGGAGGAAACAGAGCCAGAATTCAAACCAAAGCTTGGGTGTTCATCCACTGCATAGGTGGGAGTGGCCAGTTCCAGAGGCTCAAACTTGAGCTTCTTGAGTCCAAGAGCCCTAGTGTCTCTTCAGTTGACTGCATCTTCCCCTGCCAAGTTCTTCCTCTGCTCCCACTCACCCCTTACAATGTCTCTAGGATCTGAGCCAGTCACTGACCGTAGATGGTTTGGAGGGAGGACAGGGACCCTCAGTTCTGGGGTCAGGGTCCCACATCAAAGCTTGGCCAGAAGCCGTGGTCTGGAGGCAGGGAGAGTAAGTAAGAGGAAGATAGTGGAGTTAGTGCTGGCACGTGTGCAGGGTGTGGCAGTGTGTGCATTCATCCAATCAGTTGACATTTATTTAGCATCAGAGCTGGGCCTGACACTGTGCTGGGGGCCAGGGATACGGTGTTGAAGTAGACAGACCTGGTCCCCACCTTCTGGGAGCTTCCAGTCTGTCCAATAGAACTTTCTGTGATGATGGAAATGTTCTATACCTGCGCTGTCCGATACAGTAGCCACTAGCCACATATGGCTATTGGGCACTTGAAATGTGGCTAGTGCAACTGAGGAATTGAATTTTTAAAATTTAGTTTCAATTAATTTGAATTTAAGTAGCCACATGTAGCTTGTGGCTAATGGTCAGTACTGGACAGGATAGGTCTAGTGGGTGAGACAGAAGTGTCAACATGTCAGACAGAGTAGGATTGGGGCCCACGGGGGCACCTAACCCAGACTCCAGTTGAGTTAAGGGGAATTTGTTCTAGATCTGGTGGTAGGTAAAGGTTTACAATTTTCTCCCTTGAACTCATGATCTTTCTTTTTTCCTTCCAGTAAATCTTGTCAATGAAGGGTCATGATGTCATATACACAGCGGCAGCAGTGCAAAAATCATAAGTATATAGCTCTGATCCTTCTGTTTTAAAACTTTTTCATTGAATATAGACTTGCCACATGACCCTGCAATACCACTATTGGGTATATACCCAGAAGAACTGAGAGCAATGACATGAACAGATATCTGCACACCGATGTTCATAGCGACATTATTCATGATTGCCAAAATTGGAAAAAACCCAGGTGTCCATCAACAGATGAATGGATAAACAAACTGTGGTGTATTGACACGATGGAATATTATGCAGTTTTAAGAAGAAATGAAGTCATACATCATATGACAACATGGATGAACGTGGAGGACATTATGTTGAGTGAAGCAAGCCAGATACAAAAGGACAAATACCGTATGAATGGGTTACTATGAACCAAATAAATTGTGTAACACTGTATGATTTTTTAAAAAGTTTATATGTATCCAGTACATTTAACTGAGAAATGTAAAACAAACAAACAAATAAAACAACCTTGACCTAGGGGGGCAAAAATAATAAAGCTAATGGCATGGTATCAACACTGTCAAAAAAAACCCCAAAGCTTTCCCAGCTACAGGGATGGGGAAAGAGGACAGCAGGGTACCAGAAAGAAAGTGAGTGGAGACGAATGTGGGGGAGGGTGTTGAAAACCCCATCCTCAGGCATATTTAGGCAGAACCTGCTATCCAGGCGCACATCCCAATGACCTTGGCCCGGGTGGGGATGGGGGCAGAGCTATTTCTGGGGAACAATAGGCAGGTCTTGGCAGCAGGTGAGACTGGGATATAGGGACAAACGTGACTCTGAATTGCGGTGTCCACAGAGATCTTAGAAGGGGTGTGGGGAGGTGGAGGTGGTGCATGAAAAGAGAGAGGACTTCTTCTAACATGTTTGGTTTTATGTGGAGATGTCCTGAAGGCAGCAAGAAATAATTGCTGGAGAGAGGTTGAGAGGTCAAGGCTGGAGATGTAAGTGTGGGTGGCAGGTGCGTGCAGGCAGTCGTTACAGCCCAGCAGGGGATGGGCCCTGCAAGAGGTTCTGTGTTGGGCAGGGGGAGGTGAGGGTGGAGGATAGTGTGGGATGGAGATGCCTCAGAGCCAAGAAGAAGTGGACAGTGAAGAGAGGAGAGATGGTGTGACCACCTTGACGCCAAGGATAATGAGACATAGTAACGACGGAGGGCTTTACAGCCAGGATGACAAAAAACTGACTCTGCCCAAGGTCACAGCTCATACATGAAAGAGCCAGGTCCAGACCCAGGCTGTCTAATTCCAGAAGACATACTTGTAATCACTTTCCTTCCAGCCCAGACTTGCTCCCCTTGCTCTGCTGTGCTTGCAAGGGCAGGGAGTGTGGGAGGAATATGGAGTGGTGAGGGGGGACTTGAGACTTCTGGGAAGATGGGCCAGGTGTGCTGGGGAGTCAGGTCTGCAGGGGAAGGGGTCTGTCAGAGGAGCTCGGGCCTGGTGGCCCGCATCTACTTGGGGCTGTAGTCCACCAGGGGACTTGAGGATTGACTGAGGGTCAGCACATATTGTAAGAAAGGAAATGAAAGAGGAAGAGCTTAGCAGGGTGCCTGCCATGCAGAGATAAGGGCAGAGATGTAGTTTTACCTTCTTCTGCGCAGAAGTATCCAATTTTCATCTCTTGCAACATGGGCCCTCCTCTGCTCCCAGGTTCCTGAATCTTTCTCTGAAACTTTCTCTGAAACTCTGACTACCACAGAACAGGATGAAAGAGCTGGAGCAGGCCTGACAGATCATCTGGCCCTGCTTGTTGTCCAGGGGTCCAGAGATACTCAGGGTCATGACGTCATATACACAGCGGCAGCAGAGCAAGGGCTGGAGACCAGGCTTCCATTCGAATGAGGATCTCAGTGCTCTTGCACCCAGCAGCTCTATCTCAGGATATATTTAGGAACAAAATGGTGAACTGTGAACAGAATGACAGGATAATAGATACAGTTGTAACTCGTAAGATATTCATCCCCAAATAATTTTGATTACTATGTCTTTGTCAATATAGAGCCAGGTCCCCAGTGGTGGTGTTTTTTTTAATTTTTTTTATTGTTGTTTGTTTGTTTTATTAGAGAAGGTGTAGGTTTACAGAAAAAACACGCAGAAGGTACAGTACAGATTTCTCATATCTCTCCTCACAAACACAGGGTTTCCTATTATTAACATACTTTGTATTAGTGTGGTATCTTGTTACAACTGATGGAACAATATTACTAAAATTATACAATTAACTGTAGTTCATGGTTTATATTAAGGTTTACTGTTTGTGTTGTACAGGTCTATGTCTTTTTTTTTTTATTCTGGTAACATACACATGACCTAAATTTTCACATTTTAAACACTTTCAAATATATAATTTAGTGGTGTTTACAGTCACAATGTTGTGCTACCATCACCACCATCCATCACCCAAAGTTTTCTATCAGGGAAACGGATGTGGCTAAAGCGATTGGGCTCCCGTCTACCATATGGGAGGTCTGAGGTTCAATTTCTGGGCCCTCCTGGTGAAGGGCGAGCTAGCCCACACAGAAAGCTGGCCTGCACAGGAGCACTGGCCCATGCAGAGAGCTGGTACAGCCAGATAATACAACAAAAGGAGATGCAGAGGAGAGACAATAAGAGACATAGCAGACCAGGGAGCTGGGGTGGCACAAGAGATTGAGTGTCTCTCTCCCACTCCGGAAGGTCCCAGGATCGGTTCCCGGTGCCACCTAAGGAGAAGACGAGCAGATACAGAAGAACACAGAAAGCAGACAGTGGGCACAAAACAGTAGATGTGTGTGTGTGTAGAAATTTAAAAAAAAAAAAAAAATCTTAAAAAAAAAAGGTTTCTATCACCCCAAACAGAAAAACTGTACCAATTAAATATTAACTCCCCAAATCCTGCTTCCACCCCTTCCTCTGGAAACCTGTACTCTAGTTTCTGACTGTATGAATTTGCTTATTCTAATCATTTCATAGAAGTGAGGTTATACAACATTTGTCCCTTTGTGTTTGGCTTACTTTACTCAAAATGGTGTCTTCAAGGTTCATCCATGTTGTTATATGTATCAGGACTCCCTTTTTATGGCTGAGTAATATCCTGTTGTACGTATATACCACATTTTGACCATCCATTCATTTGTCATAGACTCTTGGGCTGCCTCCACCTCTTGGCAATTGTGAACAATGCTGCCATGAACATCGGTGTGTAAATATCTGTTTGAATTCCTGCTTTCGATTCTTCTGGGTATATATGTAGAAGCAGGATTGCTGGGTCATATGGTAATTCTATACTTAGCTTACGGGGGAACTCCCAAACTGTGCAGCACAGCAGCTGCACCATTTTACATTCCCACCTAATGGTAGCATTTTTTTCTTTTTTTCTTTTTTTTTTTTTTTTTACCGGGAGGTCCCGGGGAGCGAACCCGGGTCCCTCCATATGGTAAACGGGAGCCCTACTGATTGAGCCACAGCTGCTTCCCAAAGAGGAAGTTTTTTTTGTTTTGTTTTGTTTTTTTACCGGGAGGTCCCGGGGAGCGAACCCGGGTCCCTCCATATGGGAGACGGACGCCCAACCAGTTGAGCCACATCCGACCCCCGGTAGCATTTTTTTCAGTAGCATTTTGGATGGGGATCTAGATGCCATTCTCAAAACTGGAGATGAGTAATGAGCAGTTGGGAGGAATACTGGTGATGAAATTTGTATCCTCAAAAATAATTTGATTATTGGGTCAGATTTGACCAAATGGCATTTTATAAGGATCAAGGTAGACTTTGGGGTTTTGATTCCTCAAATAATCATTTGCACAAGAGCAAGATGTGTGGGAGTTGGAATGATGCCAGTGTGTGAAGAAAGGGGGTTCTGGGTAGCATAGAGCTGGTAAGAGCTGACCCTGTGACCTGCTTGCCCAAAGTGCTCTTAGCTGCACTAAGAGAGATTTGGTACCCAGAAGAATGGGCCTCATAGGCCCTGGACTCTGTGATAGACCTGGTTGGGAGTGTGTAGTCAGTTTTAAGAGGACCATGGACAAGCTGTAAGGTCCAGAAGGAGAAACAACATGGTGAGGAAAGCCCATGTCCAGAGGGAGGACATGGGCATGTTGAACAGGGAGAAAAGAATTTAGGGGCAGATGTTAGTGGTCTTTAAACTCCTGAAGAACTGATGGTTGGGATAGAAACTACATTGATTCTGTGTATCACAAAAGCAAAGAACACAGACCAGTGAGTGGGTGTAGGCTATTTTGAGGAAGGGCTTTCTAATAATTTAAGCCGTCCAATGGTGGAACGGGCTTCCTGGGGTGATGGTGAGCTCACCATCAAGGGACATAATCAATCAGATGCTGGTCAACTGCTTTGTGAGAATGTGGTAGAGGACATTTCAAGGACCAGAGACTCCCAGGCCTGAAGTTCTATGCACCAGGGGACTAGAATAACTCAGAGTCCAGGAAGAGCCTCCTTATTGCCTGCTCTCCCAGGGTTTTGGGTTTACTTGGGTATCTGGTCTGAGCACTTGAATTCTTTCTCTCCTAGCTCCCCAGTTCCTTTTGAGTCAGGATGGGGAAATTCTTTGAGAGCTGGTGTCATCATGTGCCCCAAACACACTTCCTGACTGGGGAAAAGGAGGAAACAGATTGGCTGGTGAGAGGGGAGGGCAGGGCCCAAAAGACAGGAGGGCCCCAGAGGGAAAGTCCCCACAATAAAGCATCCTATTTCACCCATGACATCAAAGTGCTGATTCAGGTTGGCGTCCCTGGGAGAAGAGATGCAAGAAAGGCAACCAGAAAATGGGACTGAAAAGCTGGAAAAACTTCTTGAGCCAGAACTGAAGTCTCTGTTACAGGAGCCAGGCCCCGCATGGTGGCTGCTGAAGATGATGGTGTTGCCTTAAAATTGCTCAGAGCATGGATGGGTCTGGGAATGTGGCCAGGAAGCTCACTATCTGGCAAGGCCTGAGGGGCAGCCACCACTCCACAACTCCAGGGGACACCAAACATTGAGTTTAGGATATATACAAGATGTGTGCTGCCCCGCCCCCCCCCCCAAATTGTTCCAGGAGGCAGAAGCCCTGAAATTCTTTACCCAAGTAAGAGACAGAAGCCTTGGATCAAGGTGAGTCTTTCCCAAGGTCAAGGCCTGGGGAAGGATGGGGCACTCTGGCTAGTAGATGAGCACAGGGGACACAAGGCCAGTCCCTGAAAAGAGGACTCAGGCCTCAGCCTTTCCCTGACTCTCTCTCTCATTCATTCATTCATTCAACAAATATTTACAGAGCACCCTCCATGCCAGGCACCGGGGCTAGGCAGTGAGCCAAATACAGGCACAGTACTGCCCTCATGGAGCATACGGTCTGGAGCAGGACTGTCCAATAGAACTTGGAATTGGTGTAGAGAGGCAATCAACTAATTATATTTAAAAAATGTAAAATTACACCTCTGCCAACTGCACTGCCCTTACGATGAGGCATGTGGTGCTAGGTGAGCACTAACGGGGGACCTGCCCTCTCCACAGCTGGGGGTGGGCTTCCGGAGGAAGTGAGGTTTGAGCCGGGGCTGTAGAGAAGAAGCCCTGGCTTTGGATTCCCTCGCACACTGCCTCTGTGGTGCCTTCAGCATAGCTCATCTCCACTGTGCTATGTGGTGCCCCCACTTCCACTCCTGCTGAGAACCACCTGAGGAAGCTTTCAAACAGCATACAGTTTCTGCACCAAGCGGGTGCTCAACTTTTATGTAATTCAGCCAGTCAATTGTCAAGCAACAGTTGTTGAGTGCCCCCAGTGGGCCAGATGGGGATACAGCAGTGACCAAAACAAGGTCCCTGCTCTCGTGGAGCTTACATTCCAGCCTGGAGGGCAGTCCCTGTAGATGTAAAGATACTGAAAAGATAGTTTCAGGGAGTCACACATGCCATGAAGAAAATGAAACAGGGTACTGAGATGGATTTGGTGGGAGAGTGGTCCTCTGAAAAAATGAATGAGTGAGCAAATGAATGGTGAGCACTGGAGGCCGAACAAGTGCATCTGTATCCCACTGGTGGGGGTTAGGAGGAGGAGTTGGGGACCCTAAGATCCCCAGCTTGGAGCATGGGGCGAGGTGGGCAGCGTTGGTCAGGAGGTGGCCACATTCCAGACCTCCCTGCCAGACCTGGAGGCACCCGGAGGGAATGGACAGGGAGTGTTGTGAAACCTCAGAGTTCGTGTATGGAAGGAGAGTGCCTGGAATTGCTGACAGGACTAATTCCTGGTGCTCCCTGCATCCTGGGCACCCACTCATGACTCAGGCTTGAGCTCTGCACCCTGGCAAATGAGACTGGGGGAGGGGTAGGACAGGAAGGCCCTGGAGCTTGTTGCAGGCTGGTCAGCCTCCCCAGGGGCTGCCCCCACAGAAGCTCCCAGGAACCCCACAGCTCCCAGCCCCCAGCCCCTGAGCTGGGATCGTTTAAGGAATGGTGTGTGGGGCACGAGGCCAAGGACTGATGACTGCTGGAGGGCAATGAGTGCTGAGAGGGTCAGTTCTGGGGCACTGCCTCACATGGCCCAGCCCACCTGCCTCCAGGGAGGGAGGGTGAGGCCCTTGCTGGTGAACCCCACTGGGCCTGTGAGCTCAGCCACACTCTGGGTGGCAGGGACGTGTAGGTATGGTTCACTTCAGTGCTGCAGGGTTCAAAGATTCCGTGGGAGGGAAGTGAGGGGCTCAAAAGCCAGCCTCTAATCTGTAGGGCGGAGCTCACCTGCTATCCAGGGGATGGGTTGTGGCCACCTATGGTTCTAATACCAGTTGAGAGCCAAGTGGGTGTCATAAGGGAGACAAGAGCAATGGTGGAAGGAATCAGGGGCAACCCTGAGGAGGTTGAGGTGGACTTTGTGGGCTGAATCTGGCAGCAGCAATGGGGCTGGGGGAGTGGGTAGCACTCCAGGGGCTGGAACAGCTCGAGCAAAGGTGTGGGGAAAAGGAAGTGTGGTCAGGTTTAGAGAAGGGCAATGCTTTCCCCATTCTGCCCCATCCCCAACCTTCCTTCTGCCCAAAATACAAGACCTCCCCAAATGGAAGGAAAAAACAACACAACAAAACAGCATGATGCAGGGGGGAAAGCTTGCATTCTGGAGTCATACATATGTGGTCAAATCCAGACTCCTTTACTGCAAAGCGTTGTGATTCTGGCCAAGTTACTTAATTTTTTTGAGCCTCAGTTTCCTCAGCTGTCAGCAGTGGGGACTAACAGTACTTACCTCATATGATGGCAGATGAAAAGATTAAATAAGACATAGCTAGAGTGTTTAGGTCATTGCAGGCACTCAATAAACACTAATCCTCTCACTCCCTACAATAACACCGAGACTCTGGCTGGTTTAGCCTTTCCCAAAAGGCTGAAGCTGAGTTACATTTGCTCCCTTGCACAAGCCCCTTTGGAGGAGGTGGCACCACCAGTCACTGGACACACCTACCTGCTGGGACAGTGTCTATTTGTCGAGTTCTGGCTTTGCTTATTTCCTTTGGAACCACCTCCTAATGAGATGGGGAACCAATACCTACTCACTCGAGGATAGGGGCATATGTGTTTATATTTGCTGACAGAAATTGCACAAAGCTGACCCCAATTCCTCCTTTCTCCTCCCAGCATTCTTTGTGGGCTCTTCCATTTCCAAGGGCCTAAGGAAGGGTCCTTTTCTCTCCCAGACTCCCCCACATCACAGGCAGCTTCTAGCTCCTCCCGCTTGCAGCATGAGAATGCAGGCAGGCCTATGCTCCCTAGGCCTTCCTCCAGCCTGGGCCTGCACCTGGGTCCTGGCTGGTGGAAACTGTCCATCCCCACAGCTGGCCCCCCACTGTGGGGGCACCTCCATGCAGACAGTAGCAGCATCCCATCCAGCAAGGCAGTGCAGCAGGCAAAAGAGCCAGGCCCTCCTTAGCCCCTGCTCAGGCTGGGGGCAAATCTTGCCTCTTCCGCAGCCCCACATGGGGCCCATCAAAGTGGAGGCTGCGAGGCTCTCAGGATGATCCCTGGGCAAAAGTACCCACAGGAGGGAAAGGCAGGGAGCAGAATGTTGTGACACAGGAAGGTGAAACCCAAGAGAACAGGGGCCTGGGGAGGAGGCAAGCCTGGCTGGGGTGACCTCTCCCTCTCCTCTGGGTTCTCCCCCTGGTTGTCACCGTGGTTCTCTGATTGTTTCATGGGTGATAACTTTGGGAGCCGGAACTTTGTCCTATAAGGCTTGCCTGTACCCACCTTCCTTCCCCTGCCCAGGGCTGGGCCCTGAGGAGGCTGCGGCAAACCCCTGCTGACTGTAACATGGAAGGCAGGAATCACAGAAAGGACCAGAAGGAGGGGCCGGTGGGGAGGGCAAATGATGGTGGGCTGAGGGGTCAGGAGGAGCCATGGAAGGATGGGAAGACTGAGAGAGCAGGGAAGGGGAGCTCTGTGAGGGGTGGGACCAACTTCAGGTGAAGACCAGGGACTGGACATGGGGTAGAGGGGGGTGTGTGTGGCAGCCTGACTTCCCCAGGATTGAGAGGCCAAGCAGCTGAAGGGACAAGACACTCACACGACACCTCAGAGAGCGTGCCAGGGCCTTTGGGGGTCATGGGTGGGTGGGAGCCAAGATGAGGAAGGAAGAAAGGCAACTGTGGGCCCAGCCACCTTGCCACAGGAGTGTGGGCTCCTGTGGGGCCCTGTGCTTGCTCCTTATTCACTGTGCCTGGATGCCCAGGCCCATCTCATCACCTCACCACTTCCCTTTCCTGCAGGGACCTCCCCTCCCCACTCATAGGTCCAAAGGAGCTTGTAGGAGCCCATGGACACTCCTCCTCGGTGACTTGTCCTGAAAGTGGGAATAAGACCCTTTGATCTAGCTCTGCATCCACCACCTTTCCTGTTTCATGTAAGCCCATTGGTCACAGGTCACGTCAACCTCTGGGGGGCTCCACAGCCTGCCTCATTTTAGCACCCCTCACCCTTGGTGATTGCTCTAGAAAGTGGAATCTCCCTTCAGGTGTGAATGCATCTCACAGACTTCATGCAAATCCATGTCCATGGAGGCGAGTGGGGCTGGGCCGGGCTGCTCGAGCTGGTATCCTTCCCTGCACACACACTGCTTCTCCATGGCCATTATTCTGTATTCCTGAAGCCATCACTCTCCCTTTTTCTCTTACCCTCTCTGCCGGCAGAGCAGGAAAGTTTCTGGTGATGGGGGTAGTTGCATAAAGGCCTGGGAAGTTGTGGGGGCCCAGGGTGGCTGCCTAGCTCAGAACTGTGAAACACAAGGGCCAGAACAGGCCTCAGAGACTGGAAAATACAATCTCTCAGGTGGAGAAAAGAGGCCCAGATTCATACACAAAGAAACCTCTTCTCTGCATATGTTTACATATTTGCTCATGCAGACATAGGCACTCTCTGTGGTACTCAAGAATAAGGCAGCACCAGGGTTGGGGACTGGTAGCTAGAGGGCAGGGATGTCAGGGAGACTTTTCATCGTACACCCTTTTGTAGCTTTTGGATTCTGAGCCACGCAAATATGTTACCTATTAAAAATAAATCAAAGGCAAAACAAAAATCTCCTCTCCATCTTCTCCTGGACTCCTTTGGGGGATCAACCCTCTTTGATCTTGGACTGGCCAAGGCCCTTGATTTGCTCCAGTGGGGGAGGGAGCTGCATCTCAGCCAGCCTCTCAGTGTTCCTCCATGGCTGCCTTCAGCTAAGCTGGCTCCCGCTGGCCTTCCAAGCTCAGGAACATTCTTTCTCTGTGCCTGTAGCTGGTTTCACAGCCCTCTGTGCCAGTGATAGCGCCACAGCAGTCCCCCACAAGCCCCACCTCCCTTCCTCCAGGCCCCCGGTCTGTTGATTTTGCCTCCTGAAATATGTCCTTAGCCCACACCTCCACTGCCATCATAGCCCTGGGAATACCGGGCCTCCCACCTGCTCTTCAAGATGCACATAATCAGCTCTCTCCCTCTGGTCCACCCTCTCCACAACTCCTCCTCCAGCGAGCTCCTTAAAATACAGATCTAATCATGCCACTCTCTTGCTTAAAACCTGTACTGGGCAATGTTAGTGTTCTGCCCAGGCTCCCTTGGATCCCTTTTTCCTATTTTTTTTTCTTTTAAATATATATATTTTAAAAGATACTTAGGTTACATAAATGTTGCATAAAAATATAGGGATTCCCATATGCCCCTCTCCTCATACCTTCCACAATTTCCCACATAAACAACATCCTTCATTAGTATGGTACATTCATTGCAACCCTTTTCCTATTTTTGTGTGATGCCCCCCTTGCAGTGTGCTTCCAAGGCTGACACCTGTGACTCTTCTTGGGAGGACTGCCTGGGCTTTCTGAAGCTCCTTGGCCCTTGGAGTCAAGTTTAACCAGTGACTGCTGCAGGTGGGGTAGGGTAAAAAAGCCTGGCTCCCTTGCCTCAGGCTGGGACAACTTTGAGGCCTTATGTTCCAGAAGTGTTCCTGCAGCATCAGGCTGAAGTCACCCTCCACAGCTGAGAGCTACTCTTGCTTGGCTTCACCTTCCCTCCCTTGCTGACCTTCCCTGGGGGCACTTCCTTAATAAATTGCTCAGGGTCAAAGAGCACTCCCTCAGTGAAAACCTATTGCCCACAATTAAAAAAAAAATTTTTTTTAGGAGGCACTGGGAATTGAACCTAGGGTCTCCCATGTGGAAAGCAGGCGCTCAACTGCTTGAGCCACACTTGCTCCCCCCACATTTTTTAAAATAACTTTATTTCAAATTCAAAAAATAAAATATCATAAAAAGGCAGCTCAACAAGTTATGGAAGCATTACTCCTAAACAATTTTTTCCAGGCACTTTTATCTCATCTAATTCCAGCTACTAACTCAATTGTTTCTCTAGTGTTCAGAAAGATACACAGATGAACACAGATTAGTTAAATGACATAGTCAATGTGTCCTTATTAATGAAAAAAAATGAAGAGACAAAAATGCTTAATCATATCCATATCTCACAAAACTAAACCCCATATTCTTTTTTTGACCTTTAGCATTAATGTAGTACCAACTTTGCTTTTGTTACAAAAACATTACAATGTTGTTGTTCTCTATAGTCAATAAATTATATTAGTTATATTTTTCCCATGTTGTATTAGTCAGCCAAAGGGGTGCTGATGCAAAATACCAGAAATCTGTTGGCTCTTATAAAGGGTATTTATTTGGGGTAGAAGCTTTACAGTTACCAGGCCATAAAGCATAAGTTACTTCCCTCACCAAAGTCTGTTGCCATGTGTTGGGGCAAGAATCGGGACTCGAATCAGGTCCTCCCATATGGTAGATGGGAGCCCAATCGCTTGAGCCACATCTTCTTCTCCATATTTACATTTGACCTTATTAAACATTCTACATATATCCAGCATAAGCTCCGCCTTAATCTTACATTCCGTGTCCCACCAACCTACACTTCAGAGTCCAACTCCATAACTCTACTCATTGTATTTAGCTCATATCAGTGAGACCATACAACATTCATCCTTTTGTGTCTGGCTTATTTCACTCAACATAATGTCCTCAAGATTCCCTCATGTTGTCATGTGCTTCCCCGATTGATTTCTTCTTACAGCTGAATAATATTCCGTTGTATGACTATACCACATCTTGTTTATCTGATGGACACTTAATTTGTTTCCATCTTTAGTAATTGTGACTAATAACGCTATGAACATCGGTGGGCAAATATCTGTTTGCATCCAGGATTGCCGGATCATATGGCAGTTATGTATTTATTTTCCTGAGGAACAGCCAAATCATCTTCCATAGAGACTGAAACATTTTACACTCCCACCAACAGTGAAGGAGTATTCCTATTTCTCCACATCCTATCCAGCACTTGTAGCTTTCTGGTGTTTTTTGTTTGTTTGTTTTGTTTTGTTTTAAATAATGGCCATTCTGTATGGTGTGAGACGATATCTCATTGCAGTTTTAATCTGCATTTCCCTAATAGCTAGTGATATTGAACAACTTTTCAAGTGTCTTTTGGCCTTTTGTGTTTCTTCTTCAGAAAAATGTCTATTCAATTCTTTTGCCCAGTTTTAAATTGGATTTCTTGTTGTTTTGTCATTAAGTTGTGTGATCTCTATATAACATGGAGATCAATCCCTTATCATATTTGTGGTTTCTGAAGATTTTTTTCCCTTTGAGTTGGCTGTTCTTTTCACCTTTTTATTTTACTTTTTTTTAACTTTTTTTTGTTGTTCTTTTCACCTTCTTAACAAAATCTTTGAAATGCAAAAGTTTTTAATTTTGAGGCAGTCCCATTTATCTGTTTTTCCTTTTGTTGTTTGTGCTTTGGGTGTAAGGCCCAAGAAACCATCATCAACCACAAGATCTTGAAGATGTTTCCCTATATATTCTCCTAGGAGTTTCATGGTTCAAGTTTTTAAATTTAGGTCATTGATCCATTTTGAATTAATTTTTGTATAAGGTGTGAGATAAAGGTCCTCTTTCTTTTAGATATGGATATCCAGTTTTCTAAGTACCATTTGTGGAAGAGGCTACTCTGACCCAACTGAGTGGATTGACAGCCTTGTAAAAAAAACCACTTGACCATAGATGTGAGGGTCTATTTCCTAACTCCTGATTTGATTCCATTGTACAATCTATCTATCTTTATGCCAGTACCATGTTGTATTTTTAAACTTTATTTTGGACATTTAATTGAAAATATAAACAATAATTTTAAAATAAAAAGAAAACATAGTTGAATAAAATCATACATTTCTCAATTAAATGTACTGGATACATATAAATTTTTTTTTGAATCATACAATATGTTACACAATATATTTGGTTCAAAGTAACGCAATCACACAATATTTGTCCTTTTGTGTCTAGCTTGCTTCAATCACCATAATGTCCTCCAGGTTCATCCATGTTGTCATATGCTTTATGACTTCATTTCTTCTTACTGCTGCATAATATTTCATCGTGTCAACACACTACAGTTTGTTTATCCATTCGTCTGTTGATGGACACCTGGGTTGTTTCCAACGTTTGGCAATTGTGAATAATGTTGCTAGGAACATTGGTGTGCAGATGTCTGCCTGTGTCACTGCTCTCAGTTCTTCTGGATATCTACCGAGTAGCAGTATTGCAGGGGTCACATGGCAAGTCTATATTCAACTTCTTTAGAAATTGCCAAACAGTCCTCCATAGTGGCTGTACCATTTTGCATTCCCACCAACAATGAATGAGTGTCCCTATCTCTCCACATCCTCTCCAACACTTGTAGTTCTCTGTCTTTTTAATAGTGGCCATTCTGATAGGTGTGAAATGATAGCTCATTGTAGTTTTGATTTGCATTTCCATAATCATGAGTGATGTTGAGCTTTTTTTCATGTTTTTTTTTTTTTTTTTTTTTTCTTTGCCATTTGTATTTCTTCTTTGGGGAAATGTCTATTCAAGTCTTTTGACCATTTTTTAATTGGGTCATTAGTCTTTTTATTGTTGAGTTGTAACATCTCTTTTGTATATCCTGGACATTAAACCCTTATCAGATATGTGATTTCCAAATATTTTTTCCCATTGAGTTGGCTGCCTTTTCACCCTTCTGACAAAGTCCTGTGAGGTGCAAAAGTGTTTAATTTTGAGGGAGTCCCATTTATCTATTTTTTCTTTTATTGCATATGCTTTGGGTATAAGGTCCAAGAAACCACCACCTACTACAAGGTCTTGAAGATGTTTCCCTACATTTTCTTCTAGTAGTTTTATGGCCCTGGCATTTATATTTAGATCTTTGATCCATTTTGAGTTGATTCTTGTGTATGGGGTGAGATAGGGATCCTCTTTCATTCCTTTGGTTATAGATATCCAGTTCTCCCAGCACCATTTGTTGAAGAGACTGTTTTGTCCCATTAACATAGGCTTGACAGGTTTGTCAAAAACCAGTTGGCCATAGAGATGAGGGTTTATTTCTGTATTCTCAATTCTATTCCACTGATTGATGTGTCTATCTTTATGCCAGTACCATGTTGTTTTGACCACTGTAGCTTTGTAATATGTTTCAAGTTCAGGCAGAGAAATTCCTCTCACGTTGCTCTTCTTTTTCAGAATGCTTTTGGCTATTCAGGTACACTTTCCCTTCCAAATGGATTTGGTGATTGCCTTTTCTAGTTGTGTAAAGTAGGCTGTTGGAATTTTGATTGGTATTGCATTGAAACTATAAATTAGTTTGGGTAAGATTGACATCCTTTTTTTTTAAAATCAATTTTATTGAAACATATTTATAAACCATAAAATTAATCTAAAGTGTATAATCAATGGCATTTGACATAATCACAGAGTTGGGTATTCATCACTTCATTCAATATTAGGGCATTTCATTACTGAAAAAAAAAAAAGGAAAAGAAAAAAATAGAACACCTAAAAACCCTACCCTTTAGGAGTCCCCTCTCAATCTCTCTACCCTTCCCCTGCCATTTGTAACTGTTAATCGATGTCCACTGTTGTAATTTATTTGTATTTACATTTGCATAGATGGAGTCAAACATGTAGTGCTTTTTTTTTTTTTCCTTTCAGGACCTTGTATCAGGCAATGGATTCTTTTTTTTTTTTTTTTTTTTAGGTCATTTATCTCACTTTTTTAAAATTTATTTATTTATTTTTAGGTTTCCTGATTTTTTTTTTTAAGATTTTTTTTTTTTACTTTATTTTGTACATAAATAATTGAAAATATAAACAATTAAAAAGTAAAAAGTAAACAAAGATGAATAAATACATACATTTCTCAATTAAATGTACTGGATACATATAAATTTTTTTCTTTAAATCATACAATATGTTACACAATATATTTGGTTCATAGTAATGCATTCATACAGTATTTGTCCTTTTGTGTCTGGCTTGCTTCGCTCAACATAATGTCCTCCAGGTTCATCCATGTTGCCATATGCTTTACAACTTTATTTCTTCTTACAGCTGCATAATATTCCATTGTGTGAATAGACCACAGTTTGTTTATCCATTCGTCTGTTGATGGACACCTGGGTTGTTTCCAACTTTTGGCAATGATGAATAATGTGGCTATGAACATCGGTGTGCAGATGTCGGTTCGTGTCACTGCTCTCAGTTCTTCTGGGTATATACCCAGTAGTGGTATTGCAGGGTCACATGGCAAGTCTATATTCAACTTCTTTAGGAACTGCCAAACAGTCCTCCATAGTGGTTGTACCATCCTGCATTCCCACCAACAGTGAAGAAGTGTTCCTATCTCTCCACATCCTCTCCAACACTTGTAGTTCTCTGTCTTTTTAATAGTGGCCATTCTGATAGGTGTGAAATGATATCTCATTGTAGTTTTGATTTGCATTTCCCTAATCATGAGTGATGTTGAGCATTTCTTCATGTGTTTTTTTGCCATTTGTATTTCTTCTTCGGAGAAATGTCTATTCAAGTCTTTGGCCCATTTTTTAATTGGGTCATTTGTCTTTTTATTGTTGAGCTGTAACATCTCTTTATATATCCTGGATATTAAACCCTTATCAGATATGTGATTTCCAAATATTTTTTCCCATTGAGTTGGCTGCCTTTTCACCCTTCTGACAAAGTCCTGTGAGGTGCAAAAGTGTTTAATTTTGA
This sequence comes from Tolypeutes matacus, assembly GCA_026826555.1. NCBI lineage: Eukaryota > Metazoa > Chordata > Mammalia > Cingulata > Chlamyphoridae > Tolypeutes > Tolypeutes matacus. The sequence goes on along the minus strand of JAKSZT010054561.1, from coordinate 5,924,072 downwards.
GGAGGTCCCATTTATCTACTTTTTCTTTTGTTGCATGTGCTTTGGTTGTGAAGTCCAAGAAACCACCACCTACTAGAAGGTCTTGAAGATGTTTCCCTAAATTTTCTTCTAGTAGTTTTATTATTTTTTTTTTTTATTTTTTATTTTTTTAAAGATTTTATTTATTTATTCATTCATCCCCCCCCTGCTGCTCACGCTCGCCGGGTCAGCCAACCACGCCGCGCGGGTGGGCCTGCCCTCACCAGGAGGCCCCGGGAACCGAACCCGGGGCCTCCCACATGGCAAACGGGAGCCCCACTGATTGAGCCACAGCCGCTTCCCATCTTCTAGTAGTTTTATGGTTCTGGCTTTTAAATTTAGATCTTTGATCCATTTTGAGTTGATTCTTGTATAGGGGGTGAGATAGGGGTCCTCTTTCATTCTTTTGGTTATAGATATCCAGTTCTCCCAACACCATTTGTTGAAGAGACTGTTTTTTCCCATCACCATGGGCTTGGTAGGTTTGTCAAAAACCAGTTGACTGTATAGGTGAAGGTTTATTTCTGGATTCTCAATTCTATTCCACTGATCGATATGTCTATCTTTATGCCAGTACCATGCTGTTTTGACCACTGTAGCTTTGTAATATGTTTCAAGGTCAGGCAGTGAAATTCCTCCCACATTGCTCTTCTTTTTTAGAATACTTTTGGCTATTTGGGTGCACTTACCCTTCCAGATGAATTTGGTAATTACCTTCTCTAATTCTGTAAAGTAAGCTCTTGGGATTTTGATTGGTATTGCATTGAATCTATAAATCAGTTTGGGCAAGATTGACATCTTCATGATATTTATTCTTCCAATCCATGAACACGGAATGTCTTTCCATTTGTTTAGGTCTTTTTAAATTTCTTTTAGCATTGTTTTGTAGTTTTCTGCATATAGGTCCTGTACTTCCTTGGTTAAATTAACTCCTAGGTATTTGAGTCTTTTTGTTGCTATTGAAAATGGAATTTTCTTCCTGATTTCCTCCTCAGATTGTTCAGTACTAGTGTACAAAAACATTACTGATTTTTGCGTGTTGATCTTATATCCTGCCACTTTGCTGAACTCATTTATTAGTTCAAGTAGCTTTGTTGTGGATACTTCAGGATTTTCTAAATACAGGATCATGCATTCCGCAAATAGTGAGAGTTTTACTTCCTCTTTTCCTATTTGGACACCTTTAATTTTTTTTGTCTTGTCTAATTGCCCTAGCTAGAACTTCTAGTACAATGTTGAATAACAATGGTGACAGTGGGCATCCTTGTCTTGTTCCTGATCTTAGGGGGAAAGCTTTCAACCTTTCCCCATTGAGTATGATGTTGGCTGTGGGTTTTTCATATATGCCTTTTATCATATTGAGGAATTTTCCTTTTATTCCTATCTTTTGAAGTATTTTTATCAAAAAAGGATGTTGGATTTTGTTGTCTGCCTTTTCTGCATCTATTGAGATGATCATGTGGTTTTTTTCCTTCAATTTGTTAATGTGGTGTATTACATTGATTGATTTTCTTATGTTGAACCAGCCTTGATACCAGGAATAAATCCCACTTGGTCGTGATGTATAAGTCTTTTGATATGCTGTTGGATTCGATTTGCAAGTATTTTGTTGAGAATTTTTGCGTCTATGTTCACGAGAGAGATTGGTCTGTAATTTTCTTTTCTTGTGGAATCTTTATCTGGCTTTGGTATTAGGGTGATGTTGGCTTCATAAAATGTGTTGGGTAATTTTCCGTCCTCTTCAATTTTTTGGAAGAGTTTAAACAGGATTGGTGTTAATTCTTTTAGAAATGCTTGGTAGAACTCACCTGTGAAGCCATCTGGTCCTGGACTTTTCTTTGCTGGGAGATTTTTGATGACGGATTCAATCTCCTTAATTGTGATTGGTTTGTTAAGTTCTTGTATTTCGTGTTGTGTCAGTGTAGGTTGGTTATGAGTTTCTAGAAATTTGTCCATTTCATCCAGGTTGTCTAGTTTGTTGGCATATAGTTTCTCATAATATCCTCTTATGATTCTTTTTATTTCTGTGAGGTCATTTATAATTTCCCCCCTTTAATTTCTGATTGTATTTATTTGCATCTTCTCTCTTTTTTTCTTTGTTAGTCTAGCAAGGGGTTTGTCAATTTTATTGATCTTCTCAAAGAACCAGCTTTTGGTTTCGTTGATTTTCTCTATTGCTTTTTTGTTCTCATTTTCATTTATTTCCGCTCTAATCTTTATTATTTCTTTCCTTCTTGTTGCTTGGGGATTGGTTTGCTGTTCTTTCTCTAGTTTCTCAAGTTGTTCATTTAAATCTTTGAGTTTAGCTCTTTCTTGTTTCCTAATATAGGCATTTAGGGCTATAAATTTCCCTCTCAAGACTGCCTTTGCTGTATCCCATAAGTTTTGATATGTTGTGTTCTCATTTTCATTTGTCTCAATATATTTACTGATTTCACTTGCAATTTCTTCTTTGACCCACTGAATATTTAGGAGTGTGTTGTTCAATCTCCACACATTTGCAAATTTCCTTTTTTCCTGTCTGTTATTGATTTCTAGTTTCATTCCATTATGATCTGAGAAGGTGCTTTGTATAATTTCAATCTTTTTATATTTATTGAGAGCTGTATTGTGACCTAACATGTGGTCTATCCTGGAGAAAGATCCATGGGCACTAGAGAAGAATGTATAATCCGCTGAGTTTGGATCCAGTGTTCTTTATATGTCTGTTAGGTCTAACTTGTTTATCATATTGTTCAAGTTCTCTGTTTCCTTGTTGATCTTCTGTCTAGTTGTTCTATCTAATGATGTGAGAGGGGTGTTGAAGTCCCCAATGATTATTGTAGAAATGTCTATTTCTCCCTTCAGTTTTGCCAGAGTTTGTCTCATATATTTTGGGGCACCCTGGTTAGGTGCGTAGATATTTATGACTGTTATATCTTCCTGGAGGATCGTCCCTTTTATTAATATATAATGGCCTTCCGCATCTCTTATCACTTTTTTGCATTTGAAATCTGTTTTGTCTGATATTAGTATAGCTACCCCTGCTCTTTTCTGTTTACTATTCGCATGGAGTATCTTTTTCCAACCTTTTACTTTCAGCCAGCTTGTATCCTTGGGTCTGAGATGAGTTTCTTGTAAGCAGCATATGGATGGCTCATGTTTTTTTATCCATTCTGTCAGCCTGTATCTTTTGACTGGGGAATTTAATCCATTCACATTCAATGATATTACTGAAAATGCACTATTTATTTCCTCCATTTTATTCTTTGATTTTCATATGTCATCTTATTTTTGTCTCTCTTTTTACTCTTTTGGTTATCCTTTCTGCTTTTCTTTCTTCTAAACTCTCCTCCAAGTCTCTCTCTCGTGTCTTTTTCTTTCAGGTTCTAAGGCTTCCTTTAATATTTCCTGCAAAGGTGGATTCTTTTTTGCAAACTCTCTTAGTTTCTGTTTGTTTGTGAATACTTTATATTCACCTTCATATTTGAAGGACAGTTTTGCTGGGTAAAGAATTCTCGGCTGGCAGTTTTTCTCTTTCAGTTTCCTAATTGTATCATACCACTGTCTTCTCGCCTCCATGGTTTCTGAAGAGAAATCTGCACTAAGTCTTACTGGACGTTCTTTGTATGTGATCGTTTGCTTCTCTCTTGCTGCTCTGAGCATTTTCTCTTTATCTTTTATATTTGACATTCTGAATAATATGTGTCTTGGCGTAGGTCTATTTGGATTTATTCTTATTGGGGTACGGTGTGCTTCTTGGACATGAAAGTTCATTTCTTTCATGAGAGGTGGGAAATTTTCAGCTATTATTTCCTCAAATACTCTTTCTGCCCCTTTTCCTTTCTCTTCTCCTTCTGGAACTCCAATGACACGTATGTTCTTGCGTTTTGTGTGTCATTCAACTCTCTGAGCCCCTGCCTAATTTTTTACATTCTTTTCTCTCTCTGTTCTTTTCTCTCTTCAATTTTAGCTGCTCTGTCTTCAGTATCACTTATTCTTTCTTCTATCATTTCGAGTCTGCTGTTGTATGCTTCAAATGTATTTTTTACTTCACCTATTGTATCTTTCATTCCCATGAACTCCGTTACTTTTCTGTTCATGATTTCAAATTCTTCTTTACATTCGCGCAATGACTTCTTAATGTCATTGATCTCTTTAACTATATTCTCTTTCATCTCATTAATTTGATTTTGGAAATTTGTGCTCATCTCACTGATTAGTTCTCTCAAATTCTGCATCTCTTCTGGGACTTTGCTGTATTCCTTTTCTTGGGCCATGTCTTCTATTTTCTTAGTATGGCCCGTAATTTTTGTTGGTGCTTAGGCATCTGGTTAGTTTGTATTTTACTTAGATGCTCTATCTCTTTCTTTTTTATGGGGTTTTAGTGGCAGGCGGCTTTCAGTTACCACCGCTCTTTGATATTTGGCTCAACCTTGATTGTTAGGATTGTTCTGCTGGTTGCTCAAAACTGGGCACTGGACCCAGTAATTGGTTGTAGAGTCGTTTCCTAGGGCCTTGGGC